>DWPA01007122.1:0-10534 GCA_018251375.1 Calpodes ethlius | reverse complement strand
ACAACATCATAGATTACATCGCCATTTACCATCAGGTGAGATAGAAGTCAAGCACTGACTTATTGTATTTAAAAAAAAAAAATATCTTATGAAAACTGACTTAGAATCAAAGATAGTACCCTGAATAATTTCGTTATGAATATTATTTTTGTTGATTTTACGTATTATAATGCGGGTACTTATAACACTATACAACTAATATTCTTCAACTACTACTGCTACTAATTATAACATAATACAAAATAATAAGATCTAATAAAATAGAATCGCGTGAGACACCGTCAAACTTAATTATTTATTTACACAGAGCCTTTTACCTTGAAGCTCCCTACTTTCATTAAAGTGATAAAAACAAAACGTTTATCAAATGGAAAAAGCTAAAAAATTCAAGAAGCACCTGCAAACGTTGAAAAGAAAAGCTCCAAAACAAAGTACTTAGCTCCGTTCAAGAGAAATGTTCGTAAACTACACCAAAAGATCTGTCAAGCACGATCTGTATTTATTAGACTGTTCTGTAGTTAATGTTTATGTTTAGACTGAATAAATTAATTGTTTAAAAAATTAATAACACGCTTTTATACTGCAAAAAATTCGCTAAATATGCTGTTCACTATTGACGACTTTCATCGACTGGAACCAACATCAGGTGTAGTATAAGGTCCTACTTGTCATAAAGATGCGTCATAGAACTAAAGTGATACGTCAAATTACTACTCCAAAGGATAAGTGAAAGTATTTCTAATACGGCAGCAAGATTTGACCCAAACAAATTTACTAACAAACATTGCAAATTATAGAAAATGTTCTTCTAATATTCACGTGAGTGGGCAGGTTTAGGATTAAACTGGATCGTAGACCAACTCTTTAGAAGAATGATATTCATTGATATCCATAGATTAACATTCATAGGGACCAGTTACCATCAGTACAATATGTTTTTTAGTTCATTTGTTGTTTAAAGGTAATCGCTAAACGTTAAAACAAGTATGAGTTTTGTTTAAAATAACTGTGAAAAATGTCTGATATAAACGGTATTATTTGGGGGGAGGGGGATACTACTATTACTATTTGTAAATATAAGTCTACAACATTCTTAAAACAAATCTTTACTTTTCAACAAATATGCAAAATGGTCAAAATGGTAATTTTATTTAATAAATAACTATAAATCATGTCTCGATTTTAAATGCAAAGAACTCCAAAACTACTTAATCGATTTCAATGAAATTTTCCACGCTGTGCTCACCTCCTCTGAACTCACGAAATATGCCCTCGTCCTTTATAATATTAATATCTTCATTTCACATCTTTCAGTTCAAGAGTTTCATATGAAATTTTTTAACTTGTGATATGAAACTCTTGAACTGATTATAAAGACTCTTCATAAATTGTTTCAGCGTAAATTTTTCGCAGCGGAATCTTCGGTCAAGTACAAGGGCATTTGACATGCTAAACGGTGATAAGTGATGTCCTCAATGATCTACGGTACCCTCCTGCTATTTGTCTCGTTCAAACTGTATGTTGACAAAGAGGGACGGAAATGTCGCAGCTAGCATTAAGTATTGAGAGTTTTGTAAATTATTCACTTATAAAATTCAATAATCACCTTTTATTTTGGGTGTGACATAAAACATATATTCAAAGTGTATCATATCAAAGGAAAAAACAAAACTTTGGGTGATTATCAAAATATTGAAAATGAGTAAATATTAGTAGTGACCCTGCCTGCGAAGTGAGGGGTCCTGGGTTCGATTAGTTCTCGGGTCAAGGGTGTTAGTGACGTGTTATTTATTTTGTCCATGCCACCCGCGACACAAGGAATCCTACTGCGGGGGTATGAGTGTGCTAGCGTTTTTTTTTTATTCACTGCTACGTTTCTACGAGGGTTCAAATGTTCTCATCTCAAGCATTAACCAATAACAGCTAAAAAAGGGTACATTATTAGTAAAATATTTTATTTAATCATTTATGCGCACACGAATAAATTATATAGAACTGATATTGACTAACAAAGACACAAATGTACTGTTTATTTCTAGTGAAATTACTGTGCTACGATAATTTCAAGGATATTATATAAAGCTATATCCACCTTTATGGTGCCTATTGGTAGCCCGCTATTATAATCACGAATACCGTCCTGTATCAAGTGCTACATGCTGCAAGCAATAAAATTAAACTGCTTTATGTTGTATATAATTATAAAATGCAATATTTAATACATAATATAAAATAAAATGAATGTCCAATGACATGTTTCAAATATGAACTCTTTCAGTAATATTTTTTTCATTTTCATTGCAAAGTATGGTGAATAATATAAAAATTAAAAGTCTTAGAAATTGTTCGTAGCTCACAACTTTTAGTAACTTAAAGTAGAGGTCGTGCTACGTTTTCCCTAATAATTTAACAGTGAATAATTTTTATTTATATATCTTATTTAAATTTTAGTAATGATTAACCAAGCGTCAGTTGCTTCACCTGTGCTATGATAACGTGTAAATATGTTTTTTTTTTATATTAGCAGCACTCATTATTTGTTCATTAAACTTTAATCCATCTGGAAAAGAGAGATCTCTGCAAGAGTGTTATCTGTGGAACGGCCGAGCTTCGACTGACTTATGTTCAGAATTTTTATTTTATTCTTAGTTTTATTGTAGAAAACTTCGGTAGCGCGATTTAGGCCGGATACATCGTATGACGTGTAGTATACTGTTTTAAATATCTGTGAATGCTTTGCTATATATTATATTTTCTAATATTATTGATATCTATTTATCAATCTATCAGCCTTTAAAAAGTCCACTGCTGGACACAAGCGTCCCCTAATTTACGCCACTCAGACCGGTCCTGAGCCTGAGATTATTTATATAACTGAATAGATAATTATAATTAACCTCCTGCTAACATTTTTACAGCAATAAACCCAAAATCATAACGCTATAAAGTCATTAAAAAGTCATAAATGAACGCCACAAATCAGCATTATCAAAGGTACATCGATAAGAAGTAAATTGGATCTCAGTAAGCATTCATGCACATGTAATAGCTATTAATTGTTTTTAACTACTTTTTGTTCATGCGTATAAAATAGAGTTAGATGCTTGTATTTCAGGTACAGTATAGAAATAAGGAGAGAGCTATCCTCAGATTTACTGAATAATTGAATTTGCAGAGATAGAATGCGTAAATGATCTAAGATTATCAAAAGAACAGTAAAATTTTAGGATTGAACAAAAAGTTCATTTTCAATAGGCAGGCCATAAAACAATAATAATAATATGATATCACTAAAAAGAAAGATAATCGAGGAATTAAACTAAGTTACTCATGTCTTTAGTCGGGTCATCAATACTAGGACCTAAAGAATATAGTAATAATAGTAAGGAGCTACGTATGTTTCAACACAAACCAATTTCCCCAGTTCAAACTAAGATCATCTGTTGCCTGTTTTTTATTTAAAAAAACAACAGATAAGTTAACGTTCTGATAACAACTAGCGGCTACGACGTGAACACCAATAACATTAACGTCATCCCCGAAGTATAGTATAGTATTGCTGGGCATAAAAGAATAAAGAAAAAGAAAAGAGACAATGAATCATTTGGCAATTGCAAAAATATACTTCATCGTCAGGCTCGGTCGCGTGATATGGTTCAGACATTGCGTATAAAATCCTATTAAGTAGTTTGACGGTAACATTCATTATTAACATGTTCGCATAGGATCCTCGGTTATTCAGTTGACGTTAGTGTTGTGGTGTAATTCAGTTGTTACAGTTAAGGTATTGTTGAAATTTATATCTTTTTCCATTACGTTATATTGATGAATGAAATTTAATTTATTTCCTGTTAAATATTTATTGGTTTTAGAATTATTCATCTGTGTTTATACGAGTTATAGATTAACGAGAATTGGATGCTGAATAAATTGATTTTATATTTTTGTTATTGATGTATTAAAGTTTAAAATTGCGTTCTGTTTTCCATTTTGAATTTGGAATTACGTATTAATAATAAAGTTTCAGAAAAGACGATATATAAATATAAAAAAAACTTATTGCCGTGCGGCGTTTTTTAAACTAAATAGACAAAGTCTGTGTAGTATATAGGTTAATATTACTAAAAGTAGTTATCCTAGTTATCTTACATTCTAATTATGCCCTCTACTGTTCTCGGTTTAAATTTTATACGTTAACATTAATAAAATCATAACATAGTCCAACAAAAAAGTATCAAAAAATGAAACTAGTTTTTCATATTTCTGACTAATAAGACAATCTATACAACAATACATGGTATAATATCTAGTCAATTCTAGTTTAAATATCGATGTTTAAGAGAATCACCCAGAGACACGTTATCAAGGATTAATTGTGTTTTTATACACATGCCGTGTATATCATTCTGTCAATCCTGATATAGTTTGTTTGGTTTGCGGATAACGTATTTTAAAGAACAATGGAATTTGTTATTGCATGTTATCTTCTTATATTACCAAACTTCAAATTTTAATTAAACATGAATATATATATTTATACTATTATATATTCCTATAGAACTGGTTTATTACGCGTATAATATCTCTATCTATCTATCAGCCTTTGAAGGTCCACTGCTGGACATAGGCCTCACCTAATTTGCGCCACTCAGACCGGTCCTGAGCCTTCTGAATCTTCTCATAATATCTCATTCGCATACAAACTTCTCTCTCAAATATCTTGTTTACAAACTACAAACATATGCATTCACTACTTTTAGATTATTGTGGCCATAAACATAATAAATTATGTTATATTTGTATTTAATTCCATGTATCAAAAAGCACCATACTCACCGTATTTGCTATTAAGAACTTGCTAAGTGTGGCTTATCGCACGAGCACTATAGAAATGTGTTTAATTAATGGATCTATCGTCCATTAGCATCTACTAACTACGTTTTAACGTTACGTTAATCCCTAGTTAACGTCTCGGTGTTTAGTTTTAATTAAACTTGTGTAATGTGGATATTAAAAGAACTTTACGTTTTGACAATGATAGATTAATGATTTACTTTATTTAAATGGAAGCCGCTGTATTATTGTCTATGTTTCTAAATGCTGAAGTAAGACCTATTACTAAAAAGAGACAACACTAATGATTAACGTAAGAGCAACGCGGAACTAAAAAGTGATAATGCGGATCTATAGCTTTGATTTCTATCTATAGCTGATGTTTATAGGGATTATTTACTGTGATGAAGCGCATGTTTTCGTTGGCCGATCGTTCACCTAAAAAAGGTTACATAAAAATAGTTATATTGCTGCATGATAAAAACAAAATATATTTGATAAACATCCACTTATATATGGGCTTGGACCCTCGTATTAAGTTCGAAGTTTCTTATATGAACATGTATAAAAATTCTACTACCTGAAACTGAAACTGAAACGTATTATATAAATGTCTAGTATCGCACCCTCGTATTAAGTTCATTGCTGCTATGCCATAAACATACAAAATGTGATACAAAAATTCAACTACCTGAAAACACAAAGGTGTCACATAAATATCTAGATACTGCTGGACGTAGACTTATAATAATTTTTCCACAACCAGATTCTGAGCGGGAACCCTTCTTCACGACACAACAAATATTTACCGTTCAAAATAATTGTTGTAAAGTAATTTTGTTGTTCGATTAGGTGAAATAAAAATGCATTTCTTTCCTTACTCACTGCCAGGGTAACTATCCACAAGGTTATCTATATAGAACCTCTAAATTGTCTGTAATACATATATGGAACATATTTGATAACTAATGTAAGTTATGAAATAAATCCCCTGACATACATATTTTATTTTTCTTTGTTTGTGTGTTCATTTGTTACTGTTTATCTTCGAAGAGGATTAACCGGTTTTGATCCAGTTTTTACTGGTATATTGTAGTAAGTTTAAAGTAAACATTAGTGTTTATTTTATTGTAATCAGTTCGTAAATAAAAGAGATACGTTAGCGGAAAGAACCCATATATTATTCCCAGTGTGGGTACTACATAGTTATACTGATGTGTCTTTACAGTTAAAACGTATGAAAACTTTTTCGCCTTCCAAGTCTCAGCCACAACCTAATCGTAAATTTACGCAAATTATCCCACAATTACCGCGCCAATAATAAAAGCAATTTTCGCGTAAACTACGAAAATAAAGGCCAAACGTGGCCTTTTCAAATATTTACCGAGAATTATTGAAAGGGCCGAACGAAGGCTGTAAATCTAAAATTTTCATGCTTTCGTGCAGTCAATTGCATAATGACGGTCCCGCGTGATCCACTTGTGTGATGACAAAGAGATAAGCGATATAATGAATGGATGAATGAACGATAGCAACTTAAGATGTTATTGGTTATATTTTTATTTCTTATAAAGTGACATTGAGATTACCTGTAGTCCAGTTTATAGAGACTCTGTCTGTGTGGGTCCTGTCTAAAAGTATCAGACCTAACGATGTTCGTTCTGGAATATTTCTAGGAAAGAGGTTCGCCCCTACGTGTAAGGTGGGGATTATTTTTTTCGTTTTCCTTATGCGTGTTATTGAAAAGGTCTTTCAAATATATTATAAGTCCGTTAAGAGCATTTTTTGGTTCAGAAATCCGTTTACGAAATATTAAGCTCTAAAGTGTAAATTTTGGTTAGTCATATTTCACTTCCATCATCTTTATCTGCCAACTAAATGGTATATGTTGGATATATGGAGAAATTCAGGTTAGTAGATGACGTAGAGATGAATTTAAAAGGAAAACTATTACGACTGGTCAGTGTTTGTTGTATGACGAACCTACCCAGACTTTACTTCGACTGTTTTACAAACAGAATTGACAAAACAAATAATTTAAAAATATTAAAAATATAAATCGAAATTGTTTACACAAAAAAATAATTAAAAAAAAATTGTATTCTGTTGTCTACAGTAATTTTTGTTAATATTTTTTGTTATCTCGAGTGTACATTAATACATTATTTGAAATCGTATTTTAAATTGAATTAAAGGTTCCTAAACCTTTATTACTCCATAAAATGCATCATATAGTTTTTTTTTTCATACACAAGCGGATTATATTTTCATCTTACATAGCATCTCTCTTCAACTACGACAACTCTCCGAAATCGTCGGAATTGAAATTAAATTCACGATGGCAACTCGGCCGGTGAACAATTTTGCCAACGAAGCAAAAAGTTGTGACGACAAAAAGAGTCGTTAAATTGATCATTTCGGGAATTACCTTTCGGCTTTAATCTTAACTTTTTGCACGTTGGGAAACAAGTGGGATTAATTGATCGAGAAGAGATGTGACAATGGAAACATCTACGTAATATTTTTTAGGCCTATAAATAAATTCGACCTGTCAAAACTACAAATCGACGCCTAAAGGGCTTAAACTTAGTCCTGCGAGAATATATAAATATTACGTACTAAGACTACATAAATAAATTAAGTGATGTAAGTTTATATCTATCAGCTATCATATATGTATGGTGATTTGACTTTTAAATTATTAAAAAAAAGAAATACTTATTTGTGGAAACTTCTAACTGGCCTTCATGTAAGTACTCGCTTAATTTTTGTTATATAGCAATCAGTTTCCTTTAAAGAATATTAAAAAAATCAATAAGAAAAAATCGGCAAGCTTTGAATCTTCAGCTTCAAACATTTTTGTTAATTATCATGGGACATTTACATATCTGAACAGGTTTTATTTCATATAAGTGATCGCTTGTTAAATTTACGTACTCTTAATCAATTTGCAATTTGTTTAATAATGTTTTTCGGATTGAGAATAATTTCATCTATTTTTTTGTCGTAAAAAATACAAATACCTAATTATTTTTATATACTGACTTAAACATAATGACCACAATAAAAAATACAGTACCACAAGTGAGCTTAATACTTAATGCACTATATACCACTATGATTCTCTAACATTAAGGCTCAAAAAAATTAATTATATTCTTCTTTAACGAATCCTTATGAAAACCAAATTATCAAAGATACCATTATTAGAAGTCGTTGATCTTTCTAACATAAACATAATATTGCACTCCACAGCAGAATTAGAAACTGTAATAAGATTGTTCAGAAACTCTTTCACAAACAGCTTCTGTCTACCATTACGTCTGAAAATGGATATAAAACGGTAAACTTAGCCAACACGACTGAATATTTTAAAACTTTAGCACATATACGAAAAGATACACCTGCACGTCCTGTAACATCATTATTTTATTTTACTTAACACTTATTTTCTATTAAGCCTGATAGACATAACTTTATCACATCATCGTTGAACAAAAGGGACTATATGATAGTAGGTGTCCCCGCAACTAATGCACTTCTGTAATGCTAAGACAATTACAAAAAAAATACTGACCAATACGAAAGAGATAAATATACTGATGATTTTTGAAAGAATAATATTGAGTAGCCAACTGGCAAAGTAGATAAACACATTTACCACAAACAATGCTGGAATTAAGTTGAACGCTAAAACCTAAAGAAAGGACAGTGTAGTTTGTTACAACACAGATTTCACAATGAGCAAGGGAAATTGGCTTGAATTCAATAAGAAATTATCTGTAAAACAGCGCAACTTATCTGTACTGTGTTTGAATCCTGAATCCTAGACGGTTCATTATTTTGAGCTATGATTGCAAGATATACAAGAATACAAGTACCTTGGGTACTTTTGAGATTAGATTTGAACATATTTTCCAACCCGATCCGGCATAGTTAAAGTATGCTCTTAGGGTACTACGGATAAATTTTTAGATAAGACTGACCTTGTAGTAATATTTTTGTTCAAAGGCTAACGATGAATATGAACAAAGTTTAAAGATGTCAACAAAATAGAACAATATAGTAAATTTGGCACTTGTCGATATAATTTTTGACATTGTTTTTTTAATATCTTCACTGTTGATTAGAAAATGTGTATGCTGTAAGAGTTTTTTAAATTAAAATGATATATTCAAATTAGCATAAGTCTGCTACAAAATGTATAAAATGCATTTATTTTTATTCTTAACAGAATGGAATTCCATACAAAGTCTACAGTTGTATGTCTTAGATTTCAATGCGTCTTCTGATAGTTTACATTAAACTTATTGAAGAAAAAGTCTTACTGACCCATTTAGTAAGGCGGCGTCCAGTTTTGGCTATTTGCCACCAACTTCACAAAACTGGGCCTTCTTCGGCCAAGACTGTACGACCCTATATTTCAATAGACATTCAATATCCGACCTTAACCATTAGGTGTTAAGTTGGAATTGCCCTACGCAATTTATCCAAGTTATCTGCCAAACTAAATTTGCCTCTACAATCGTACTAAGTTCGGAATACGGTTGAAATTACTTTGGCAGCTGAGCTGGATAGTCAAGATATTGTTAAATAATAGCACACTCGTGGTCCAGTCTCGAAAAATGACTTATTGTGTTTAAAGAATGCTTTTTGTTTCCGTTCCTTTGTTTCAAAAAGACAATAACTACCGATATTACGATCTTTACGATAGGCCAAATTGCTACATTATTGTATTATTTTAGTCCATATTTTTTGTTCTAAATTCAGTCTTGTAATTAAGTCGTCCATAGGTCTGCTTAGATTATGATTTGTTTCATTATTGTTATGGTTTTCTTTAAAGATTAATAATTTAATTTATACTACATTCATTTATAAATGATTATTAATATTACTGTTAAAGTGTAGATTCTTCCACTACATTAGGTTCCTCAGAGCAGAGCGACGGGGAGTAAAACGAGACGAATAAGTGGAGCACAGAAATTATTTATATTATGGAATATGTTAATAACAAGTCACCAAACTGTTCCTTCGAGAATAACAAAAGGAAACAGATACTTAAACCTAAATTGCTTATTACCTATTATATTATAATATAAACCACCACTAAATCTCCCTTTATTATCTTCAATGTTAGTTTATTTAATTTGCAATATTTGGTATTTTGTATATATACTAATATTTTTTTGTGTCAAATCTTGCAAGCCGATTTAGAATTGACCCTCTGAAGTAAATATTTGACAACTTGCAATTTTGTGGCAAGCATAACATGATATTATAGCCAAGGTTGGCTCCAAATAACGGATATTCTCGGAACGAAAAACTTTATGGAATTGATACTCATTACATTAAATATACTATTAAACTAAATAAAAATTTATATTGCTGCCAATATCTCAGTCAGTGCGATTCTCGATTACGACTCGGATTCATTATACATGATCCAATTAGCAACAGGTCAATTTCCTTAAATAAACTTTTTAATCATTCTAAATATGATACAAAATCCGTATGAAATCATTTAAAGTAATGCCAGAGATAAGATAAATATTACGCAATCACTTACAACACTTAAATTAAATATCATAAAATGAGTGTTTGACTAGGCATCTTCTTATCCCCCACAGACATTATGAGATACTCTTTGCTTTCACGTTTATTGCTTAATCCGACTCTAAATAAGGAACTATAAAATTTTACA
>DWPA01007121.1:0-10534 GCA_018251375.1 Calpodes ethlius | reverse complement strand
GCTACAGGCCATAGTTCACCACGCTGGCCAATGATGTATTTTCTGTAAGTTAACCAAATGACAGATTTAAAAGAAAAATATATATGTTAGTCAAGAAATATCCGATTAGGTATTAGGTAATCTTCTCGCATAGTTTAAGTATCTTCATAATAATTTGGTTTACATCAAAGGGCTTACTGTCATGCGTAGACAACTGTAGGTTCTGTACTAATTAACTGTCGGTCGCGAACTAACTGACGGTCGAGTAACGGTCTTTGTTTCGACTGAACCAGCTAAGTTCGCCACATTAGCGGACTGCCGCGTGTAAACACGCCTCGGGCGGTGGAGGAAATAGTGACAACTGTATGTAAACATCTCTAAACCGCATCTTTGAACGGTTACAAGGCGGAAACTACGGTTTTTGTTGAACTAAACTTTGATCTGTGTAAGGCAGCGTGTGAGGAAAATCTATAAATAGGATGATGTCATAATGCACGTGGAGTTTCAATGTTACAGGAACCGAAGTTGGTAGTTGAAATCTTTAGTAATTATGACTCAGTTCTTGGAAAACCTATTAAATTACAAGACTGAATCGGTTACTTCTAGTTTAATAACATGCTTTGGATTTTATAAATAAAATGAATAACACACACATACGCATACACACAACTCGCTAGTACTTACAATACATATTTTTTTTGGGTTATGTTTTTTGCCATTATTTACAAACAAAACAATTGTAGCATTATTTTCGTTGCTTAATACATCTATATATCCATCCATACTTATATTATGAATGCGAAAGTGTGTTTGTTTGTTCGACGTCCTTCCACGACACAACGGAGCGTCCCTATGGTATGATTTTTGCTGTGGAGATATTTGAGAGGATGCAGAGAGAGGGGCTACTTTTTATCACGAAAAACCATCTCACTTTTGTGAGAAGATCGATTAAGATGTACATATCCGAAATAAAAAAAAATTGTTCAACAACAAAGCGTTGCCTAGCAACTGACCTTGTTATTGTTGTTCGTTTATCGCACGCGAGCGAAGCCCCTAGCAACATCTAATATACTTATACCTTAGTGACGCGGTTCCGTCACCAATGACTAATATGTAGCAATAATAATGACTTATCTACGTAATGTAGTCTCATTACCGAGTGCAATATCGACTTATGAGAGAATACACAATAATTAAAATACGGAAATATTCCTGATGGTAGCGCTACGAAGGAAATAGGATGGTTAATAACCACTTGCATTGAATGGCGTGTTAAGTTTTTCTAGTTTTTGTTGCTGTCGGGTTTGAAACGTTAATTGTATACCGTACAGCACGAGTCTTGTGCCAATGGGATGATTAGTGATTAACAACATCATAGCAAATTGATTCCTTAGATAACGATAATTACTCGTATATTGCTCGGTTTGATGAACTTGGGCTTCTCATGTGTGTGTTAGCTGGCTTAATTGATCTATCTATCAGCCTTTGAAGGTTCACTGCTGGACATAGGCCTCCCCTAATTAGTGCCACTCAAACCGGTCCTAAGCCTTCTGATCCAGCGTATTTTCTTCAGGTCGTCAGTTCATCTGGTTGCGTGGCGACCTACACTCCTTTTTCTGACAATTAAACGCCGTATAGATCCATAAGTAAACTAATTCCCGTATTCACAAACAATACTGTGAGGACTGAAAGTAAAATAAAAATAAAGGATCAATTTTACTATTCTCATCTTTGTCTTTGGCATTATTCAAATTACTAGAGTGAAGGAGATGTGAATACAAATCAGTGGCCTTTTTTTTCTATTTCACAGTGAGACCTCACAGTATTGTTTATGAATACGGGAATAAATGATCTTATTGTGGGTTGACAGTTAGGTTTTTTACTGATTCATACTGGTTGCATTTTTAGCATCTGTCCCATAAATTAAAAAAAAATACATAATTATATTGTAGTTTATGTAACACCATTCAATCAGATTTAAATTCGATCAATCAGTATAAAGTAGATTCTATTCCGTTCTTAAAATAGCAAAGCACTTTAAATGAGATATGTCCTTTGGTAGGTCAACTGGACGATGCATGGCATAATGTTTGTGGAACAACAGTGTGGCCTAGATGCAGTTCTAAATTTAGCCGATGGGTCGACTGGCGATAGATGGACGTGGGATTGGCTAGCTAGGAACCAAATACGTTTGTACACTTGAAGTAGGGACCATATAAGTAATAACAATTACACGTCTCACAAAATAGGCGGAAACAGGTCAATATAAACATACTAATATTATAAATGCGAAAGTGTATGTTTGTCTTTCACTGTTTAACGGAGCGTTGTTATGGTTTGATTTTTTTGTTTGGAGATAAGTTATTTGTAGATAATGTACTGCCATAAGTTACTTTTTACTGCGTAAAACCATCTCATTCCTGTGGAAAGTTCCGTTACGATGTATGTTTCAGCTAAATTAAAGAAAGTGTCTCACAAAGCATTACGCAGCAACTAAATTATAGAAAAGAATCGAAAATATTTTTATTGTTGTTCTTATTTTCCACACGGGTGACACCGCGGGTAATATCTAGTCTATGAATATTTTTAAAAGTATCCTTGTAAACTAGATTTATGTTATAATTGATTATCCTAAGGTTGGAATAAGGCCGTGTGCTTTTCGTATTATTTCTGTACAAAATTGTTTATTTTAATTTCTTGTTATAACTTACAATAGTGTACTATTATTATAATTGTTATTTTGTTATAACCTAACTGTATTCTGCAAAATTTTCTTTAACAAGAACTATTTTCTTACTTTCATTTCATGAACGGAAACCTAAACTCGCGAACAGTTAACCAAAGTAAACTGTTAGTACAATTTGCGGGCAATATCTCAGTCGTTACATACCTGTAGCCGTGTTCGTATCCCCCGGGTTTTGTACGTCAACGATTCGGTTAAACTTGTTAACAGCTTGCTATATAATGGTAACGTTGGATCCCCGGCCGATCGGTTATCGCCTGTCATCGAGTGCAGCGATCGGATACCGATATCCGACGGTTCGGAAATCGTCGGAACGATTTCGCGAATCCAATGTTTACAGTCTACGTATGACACCAAATATTTTATATTTGTGTTATGTGATTGAACAAAGATGTTATGATTGTCTCAGGGTAACGAGGATGTTTGGTAAACGCAGCTGATACGTGATTGTAATCATAATATCTTTGATTATATAACACAAATAAAAAAAATATTTGTGGTCCTAGAAAAAACAAATACACTTCTGTCATGATAGTAAAGCTTTGGAGTGTATTAACGGTACTTATAAAATAATAACTTAGTTAATTACATGTAGTAATATTTTAGTATGATATCTTGTGCTATCGGTCTGATATATATCTGTCATCCATAACACAACTATCTAGTTATTGTGTTTGTGTATATTTATCATCAAGTTGCACGTTATATCTGAAAACATATAATTTGTAAAATTTATTTCTTTTCGATCAACATAAAAAACAGCATAAGAAGCGTGATATGTTCTTTATTAAATTACATTTTTTCCTTGTCCACAGACTACCTCACAAAACCAAAGAAGAATGCATAGGATATCAGCGGATAACCCTGTGAGGAGACAATTGTTCCCCGCTGATGACGATGAATCCAGAGTAGACAACTTTGTCAATGCTCTCAAAGAATCAATAGCGAGAGATAAAATGGAAAAGATGAAGACATGGAACTTTGATTTTGAAAATGAAGCTCCTCTGAAAGGAATTTACAAATGGTATCGCTTAAAGGACTCCGATGAATGGACTGAAATTAAATCCAACAAATGGATCGGTGTGAAAGTTGCTGATGAAAACCCTGATGAAGATGATGGTGAAAAACCTGATGATGTTGATGATGAAGAGCCTGCTGAAGATGACGATGAAGAGCCCAAAGAAGACGCGAAACTATTATCTTTAAAATTAGTAAACGAAGCCACACCTAATGCTAAGATTGAATATGGTGACATTAATAATATAAGGAAGAGGAGATTGACCGAACCGGTCGGTTCGGTTAAACGGTCTGTGCGGAGAAGAATGACCTTATAATTGTTTGTGCAATATACCATAACATAACCATATATATATCGTGCCATTAGAGAACGGGGAGTTAAAAGTGGCTGTAAATCTTAAAGCGGATTGTGTATTTCATTTGATTGGTTAGGTCAAAAGAAAAATAACACAAAATGTCTCAAAAATTGTTCCTTCTGAGGTAAACAAAAGATAAAAAGGTAAATTAAAATAAGATTTTAAAAATTTGCACCTAAAACAGATGACATTGATTTAATATTATTTCATTGTTTCAATTTGTATTATTTGATCAAATCCAAATCTCCAAAAATTTATAAACTCATTGTTTCAAGACCAACCGATCATTTTCGAAATCAGTGCCACAATTTTTACAAAAATGGGACAAAATTAGGCTATGATACCGACACATATAATTTGTGATTTTTATTTATAATCTAATTTATATAAATTACCTTTTATCGGAAATGGTATTTATTCAAAAGACTGCTTTTGTAATTTAGATATTTATAAATTTTCTTTTTATCAAGTTTGTAAATATTGTTAAATTTGTGTTTGTAGGTAAGATGATCTTCGTAAATTTTAACTCACTCTTCAGAAGGAGATTCAAATAGCTTATGAAAATGTATCACAAAATATTAGAAACATATCTTTTATTTAACTCACGTGTTGACTGTAACGTACACAATATAATTATTTTTAATTGAAATTGATCTCTATTCTTTATGTATGTAGTAGGATTATTAAATTAACATATTATGGACGAATAAGATCACCGATCGATTGTACATATTTAAAATTATATTGATCTATACGAGATTATGAATTATCTTCGATAGGATGTAATATTAAAAATCGTCTAAGGATGTTATGAATTGTATATCCCAAATAACGATGAAATAACAGTATTTCAACGGTACGATTTCTTTATGTATCTGATCATTGTACACATCAAAGAGGTCATATTTTTCTTCGAAAACCTTGATAATGGTGACATCGTCATTAAATTAAACTCATTGTGTTTTTATTAACAAATCGGAACTAGTCGTGGTCAAAACTAATTTGAGGCTTGTATAATGTTTCTTTCGAGCGTTACCTTTTTTATTTACTTTTAAAATAATGTTATTTATCACGAGGCCATTTTGGACGTAATTGAAATTAATGTCCATTTAAAATGTCGTCTTTAAACCAGTGTAATGTTTTATGTTATATACAATGTAGACAGCTATATTCCAAAGTCCCGTAGAATTTACATAGCAATCTGTAGTGTAATGATGTTGTTTAGATATTTAAACTGATGTACTTACCTCATTTTGGATTAGATTTTACTTATTTAATATTTTTCTACCTTTAATACTTTTCATTATTTTCATTAATATCTAATTTTAGGGTATATTGTTTTTAGATTGTGTATAGTATTATTTTATTATTAATTTATTTTAAATTATGTTAAATAAATGGTTGGTATTATAGTCCTGTGACGCTTATCGTTTTATTTCAGACTATTTCAAATACTACACAACTCCTAATATAAATATTGAAACTCTTAAATTTTGTCAAAATTTCTTGCCTTTATTATAATTATATTACTCTGATTACAATATTCTTTAAATTGAAGCATTGTGGAGTCTTAGTTCCTCTGCTTTCTCTGTTAAGAAAGTGAGGATTGTAACTGTCGTAGAGATAGCAAAAAAATATCTGTTAACTGGAACGTCATACTAAAATATGTTCCAATAAAGCAGTTCATTATGGAGCCCTTCAATTTAAATTCGTCATATTCTAAATTTAAAACTTTGACAAGAATGTCAAAGAAATTATTAACAGCTGTCTTCATGTCAACGGCAATGCCCGAATGTGCTTTACGAACGCGTTAAATGCCTGCTTACTTTAATGGGAGTTCTATACAAATTCTAATTGCCATTAATTTGTGTGCGTATTATTTTGCGCCATAAACTGTTGGTCTTTTTTCTTTGCTGTCATTTTTAATGCGTCAATTATCACCGCTGGTAATAGACCGCGAATATAGAAGTAATTGTAAAAGCAATTGGCAATGAGCAGTCATAGCTATATACTAGCGTTATCTGTGTTGGACGTCCTATATAATTATATAAATAATTGAATAAATAAACATTAGGAAAGGTTATGTAATTATACGAAATGAAATGATTTGGAAGTTGACTTATACAAACATTTCATAAGTAAACGTGGTCAAATACCACTTAATAAGAACTTTTATAGTCAACAGGTACATACTGTACGACACATCAAACTCCTCTAAGTTACATATAAAGCTCTGAACAAGTAAAAAACTGGTAATATCAATAATTTCCTAAGACTAGACGTAAACCACAGATATCCGTATACGAAGAGGTGTCAGTGTCGCAGTGTCGTAGCGATGGTAACGTGACCCCGGCCACCGAGACCAGCCGAGTGTCGAGTGTCGGCGAGCGACCGTTGGGCGCGACCACGCGGAACTGAGGGCTGCGAGGAAGTTTTGAGTTAGGTTACAAGTTACATACGAGATACGAGCTACTTGGTAACTGGGAATTAATACTGTTGATACTTTTTTTGCGAATATCAATTTAAAAAGTTAAACTTTCAATGTAACTTAAGTTAAGTAGGTGTGCTATTGATGAGATAGATATCATTAATTCACTGAAAAGGATTCGCTTATTAGAACGAAAATAATATATTATTCAAGTGTAACGATTTTGTTAATTAACGTAAGAGAAGAAAGATGTGTTGAAAAAATTGAAAAAAAAAAGTTAAAGGTGATATTTATCACAAAGATGTTAACACAAATATATATATAAGAAGAATTATCTCCGAAAAATATAGTTAAAAGGATGTATAAAGAAAACTCGACAAATAATTGTACCACATTCTTTTTTCTTATCATATTGTGCTAAAGCCAGTTGAAGGTCTAAAAAACATCTATATTTAGAAACCTACTTCATAGTATGCTTATTCATATAAGCATACCACTTAATACACGCAAAATTAAACTAAAGATTTCGGCGTCAAACGGTCTGATGACGCGTGTCTACAATGATACGTAATCACGCAGCATCGTAACGGTAACACGTGACGTGACGCGACGTGACGTGACGTGTACGTTTGAGTCACGTGTATTTACGTGTCCTAGATACAAGTAAAGCAGCCGCCTTGTCAAAGCTATCATAGGGGCTATATCTAAAAGATTATGGCGGGAAGATAACGATGTAGGGGTAAACAGTAGTTGCGTAATGCTGGAGAAACATTGAACGGTAACATCAAGGTTTTAGTAGTGTCTTTTCATCTTCGAAATATTTCATGGAGAATCACACAAAACAATAAAATAATACTTTGATACTCTTTATTGTGTATTGAATAGAACATATCATAATGAAAGGCATGGCAAATGAGCTGGCAGTGCCACTATCCCTTTCGTCCGTGAACACCTGCGATAAATTTCGAATAGGACTGTAAGAGGGACTGTCGTTAATAAGTACTGTTAGTATCAGGTGTTAATAAGAATATTACTTTGTTATTATTCGATGGTAAGAGGACTGTGGACGTTAGGACTGTTAGTGTAGGTTAGTTTTGTTAGTACCTTATTGTTAGAATTTTTTTCTACTCAAAGTTGGTCAGAGATACGTTGCTATGACGGCCCCATAGCCTAGTAGTGACCCTGCCTGCGAAGCGAAGGGTCCCAGGTTACATTCCCGGCCAGGACAGATATTTATGTGACAGATAAATATTTGTTCTCGGGTCATGGGACATGGACATAGGGAATCCTACTGCGGGGGTATGAGTGTGTTAGCGTTTTATTTTTTTTACCGTTAAGGGTATATGGTCGCATCTTCTATAAATGTAACCGGTAACCTAGAGCACTGTTCAGAACAGAACACAATTGCTATATGGCAAGTATTATACGGCAGAAATAGATGACACGATACCACCGTCCCTAGACATAAGATACATACATATATACAGAAGATCAATTAGCTGAACCCTACGCGCGTTGCTACGCCAAAAACTAAAATAAGGTTATCACAGTGGAGCCATCTGTCTAAAATTGGTCTTACCTTCGTGGGGACATACACAACAACTTTGCTAAAGATCATCACATGATCAAATGAATAGTTTACGATTCTATAAAGGACATACAGACAAACATTCATATATATATAGATTACGTAACAAAATACAACGTAATCATCATCAATTTAGACGATGCAGGAAAAACTTGTTACGACATTAAATCCGTTGTAAATTTAACTTTAGAATGATGCTAAAATTGAAAAGTGTAACAAATGAAGTAACAGTTTGTACCTAATGATCATCTCACGAAAGTAACGGCTTCTACGGTAAATTAAAATAATATCTGCTTTAAGTACCCAAGATACGCGTAAAAAGCGTTACAAAATGTTTATTCTGGTCAGGAATTTAACCAATTCATGTATCACTTCAAATTCTTACAGAAGGCCATCGAATATCCTCAAGTTAACATTAAAAAAAGTTCCTACTTTATAGCAACACTGACTTTATGGTTGTTGGTCATTCGTAGCCATACTAATAGCTAATATTGTAAATGCGAATGTGTGTTTGTTTTTCCTTCTTTCACGGCGCAACGGAGCGTTATTATGGTACGATTTTTGGTTTGGATATAGTTGTAAGGATAACGAGTACTATAGGCTACTTTTGCTGCGAATAAACATTTCATTTCTGTGCGAAGATCCATTACGATGAATATTTTTAGCCAAATTTAGCTAGTGTTTTTTTTCTGTTCTTTCTGTGTGTGCGAAGTAGTCGACAATCATACGAACTATCTTACGGTAAATGTTTTACGTTTTTTATGGACATTATAAATACCACAAGTATAAGCATACATTTCCGTCTAAGAAAGAAAAGGGAAAAAAGAATACCACCATTTAGGCGGCCGAATCAAGCAAGATAGTGGTAGCTAGTCGAGCAGGTTTCATGGAAAGACAATATCAGGAAAATCGTGGTTGTGTGTGGTCACTGCCGTAATTGAACTCAATTTAAACATTAACGTTATGTCAGTAAGAAAACAGTAAGCGTTTAATTACTGAATCTTCAGCACTGTAAGGGAAATAAATTAGTTATTATGTATACTGTGTTTGAGCATCGTTGGTAGGTAACACACAAAGACAGAAACACATACACATCAAGACCGACAACAGAAATTTCAACTGATAATTCATATTTCTGCCTCATTAGAAATCAAATCTACGCACCTTAACTGGCGTTCCGTTACGGAAACCATTGCGCCATAAGGGTTGTCATAATTAGCGCTTTTTTGGAACGCATGGTATGATAATATAAATTTTAAAAGCATATTCAACTAATGTAAAATCATGGAGACTTGCGTTCGTTACAAAAAAAGTAACTGTCTTAGCCTGTTCTAAGTTAATCACCAGGTGAGCAAAAAAAGTTGACTTGAAATCCAAGACTACAGTCTCTTAACTATAACCATACATAATGTAGACACAGAAATCAGCTGTTTCTATCGTATATTTGTGAACGACTGTTTTTAAGAACGTTTCCTAAATCATAAATATAATTTATTCACGATTTCACAACTTACCCTCCATAAACCACATCCATGTATCCGGCAACAATACATTACAGATGTACCCCTCATAACCCAGCAATTGTGTCCAATAAAATATTATTGTCTTATTACTACAAATCCGGGGTAAACTCGGTGAGATTTTATGTCTGTTGGTTGAGATTTATCGTCTTTTTAAAAGGATAGAATTTATTGTCAATGATCTTATATGAGGTGGTTGACCGCAAGTCGATGGCTATTAAATTCAGCTCTGAAATAAATGTCATTTCAACTATTCTGTTTTCCCGTTAGCATGTGAAGAGATAAAGTTGGAATGTCATTCACTTATATATATCCAGGATATAAATGTCTGAATCATGCCAATGCTTGATTTCCTTGTGATGTTTTCCTGTTCGAAGCAAGCGATAACTATATATATATGTAAATGTATAATATATATATATATATAATAAAAGGCAATAAAAGTGTAGTCGATCCCTTACTATCGTTGGTTGCCAGGCAACGCTTTATTGTTAAACACTTTCTTTAATTTCGCTGAATATATTTCAGCTTTATCTTAATGGATCTTCCCATAGAAATGACATGTTTTGTTGCGGTGAAAATTAGCGTATACAACTATTTATTCTGCTAACTATTTCCATACTAAGTCTCATGCTAGAATAATTGCAGAAAGACAAATAAACACACATACCTTCACATTTATAACCTATAGAAATATAGGTACAACACATTGGCCTATTCAAAATATTACAAGCATTGTTGGATTTAAACTAATAAGGTACTGAAATCAATTACTATAATATACGATTACGATGGATAATATATAAATAAATAATAAACTTTAACACACTCATACCCCCGCAGTAGGTTTTCCTGTGTCGCGGGTGGCATGGTCTACACAAATAACACGTCACCAACACCCAT
>DWPA01007120.1:0-10535 GCA_018251375.1 Calpodes ethlius | reverse complement strand
ATTAATATGACTTAGACAAATTAGGCATCTTTTATAAATAAAATTGATAATATTATATCGAAAATTATATCAGGTTATAGTTATATTTTATGGTTTAGCTAAAACGAAAATTATAAAGCTTAAGTAACCGGTCGCAGCGCTTTGTGTGGTCTCTTATGGTATAATGCAGCTACCTACCAATACGAAACATTAGTAGATATCGAAACGTATCCGAACTTAATGCCACATTAATTCCGTAATTACTTACCTATATAACTTCGGCAATGTTAATTGCAGTATTTTTACTAAAATGCAAATTTACTTAAAGTTAATATTATTATCAGAATACCGTTTTAGTATTAGTAAGTAATGTAAATGATCGCTTATTAAGCAAATACGTATCTAACTTTACTTTCGCCTTATTATTAATTCGAATACTGATTGTATTTAATATGCGCTAGCAGCAATGGGGGAATATGAATGATTCCCATTGATTAATTCATAGGTCTAGGTATTCCTAAATAATTCAATCATGATGTACAGAAGTTACTTTGGTCCGCATAGTAAATTTTAAGTAGGTACCTACCGACATTACTATTCAGTGAGTGCCAACAAACAATTAATTCCAAACTGACAAGGAATAATTTATTCAATGTTACTCCAACGTATGTATTTATTTATTTCACATTTCTTTTGAAGCCGTGATATTTATTATTGAATTTATTTATTTATTATAAATTACTGATAAAATAATATAATACCTATTTATTATTATACTGAATCGAATGTACCAACTTGTAAATAAAACTTAGGTAAGTTTTCGTATGTATCGGTTGGAATCAAAATATAATAAATTCATTTATTTGTATAAATGTAGAGACGTATGACGAGTTATTTGTCTCACATTACTATGCCGTTTAAATATACCTAGGAGCTATATTTTTGCAACTTACATATAGGTGTTGTTGATAAATTAACATAGACATGCATATTCTTAGGCAGACGTCTAAAAAAATTCGTGATATCTTATTAAATTTAAAATATTAAGTTTAACAAGTATATTACGTGTTGAAAAGTCATAAATTATTTCTTACCTGAAAATATTTTAATACCTTTTGTGATAATGATCTACTATTAACATTTTAGTTCTTAGAAATCAGCTATAGACAGATTTAGTGATTACATAGCAGTATATTTATATTACCCATTAAACTACCTGATTTAACTAATGATCTATGTAATAAATCTTATTCGATGACGTCATGAAAATCTCGTGATGCGTCTATTATTATCGTATGATGAAGAATTGTATTCTATGACCTTGTAAATAGCTTTAGAAAAAAATTAAACAAAAGATACATTACGAAGAATTCGTAGTTACTTAGCTATATTCTGTATTTAAAAAATATATTATATAAGAGACTTTATATTTTTCATTTATTTTATTTTAAACTTTGACGTTTATACAATTTATATGATAACTAGTCACAAGTCGCCATCTTTAAAAACCCATGTGGTGGTTATTCTACGGCAGAATTACCTAATTTACCATGAACGCCAACTAGGTGTTTAGGTATATTAATATTTTAATGAATAAAAATTAATTTGTTTCATATTAAACATGTCTTTTACCTAGTTAACTTTACAGATAGATTTCCGCTTGTTTTTAGCTCAGTGATGATGTATGTTCCTAATTATTATTATTTTAAAGCCTTTATTATTCTACTTTACTAAATGATTCGTTATAATTATATCGTCTTCGAAACATTATTTTTTTGAGTCCAAAAACTTATCGCTTCATACGATTAGAAGATTCAAAAATATTTATTTCTACTAAGATAGGTCCTTTAATTAACCGTTTGACTATGAAATCCTCCAAAGAAACGAATCAGAGTACATTTTTAAGAGTCAATAAGCTATTGAGGGCACTGGCGACGCGGGTGTTCCCTCCATGTGAAATATGTGTCCGGCTGACTCCGGCTAACGAAGCTTCGTTCGGTTTACGGCCACCGTTAATAAGACCGAGCGTTCCACTTCGTTTCGTTTGTATTATATATTTATCCTTAATATTATAACGAATCTTTTAAGGTTTTCTATATTTAAGATTATTTATATATACAATTTATTAACTTACAGTACTGAAAGAGGCGTAGATACCTATGTTATTTGTATCTTGTGTAAGTTACATTTTGTTTTTTTTAAGTAAGAAAATTAAATTTTTTTAAATATAGGTATGTGGAATGTTAAAGTTGGTGTATAAATAAATTGGTATGACAAAGTAAATTCACGGTTCATTTATTTAACGACAATATTAAAACTCGTCGTCGCGAGCATAAGCTTTTGAACTATTTTTACTATGTTTTACGTATTTTGTATAATGTCAAGTATACATTTTGAAACGTCAAATTTATGTTTTAAGAGAATCAATACAAAAAAAAAATAATAGCGCTACTTTATTTTAACAATATTCAACACTATTTGCTGAGTCATGACTCAGTGACATGTCACTTAATACGTATGGATTATTCGGTCTTACTAACAGAGCTTGAATTAATTCATTTGTTTTATGTCCCCATACCTAAATATACGAACGCAAATACATTTCCAATAGGTAGGTGTACAATATCTGAATAACAAAGCGTAAACAGGAAATGTACCGGTTGTTTTATGTTTTTATTAGACGCCAATATAAACGGAGTGTTGGGGGTGTCTAATTGTGTCTTGTTTGTAAATTGTACAATTCAATTTAATACGATATTTCGGCCAGATTTTTATGAGTTTCCTTACAAGAGGGGTGTAAGTGAAAACACGACCGGAAGCGGGGAAATCCATGCAATAACAATAACTCATACGGTTTCGCCCACCCCCCGCTAGATGGCGCGCCGTGGACATAAGTAATCCATTTATTCTCGGGGCGCACTTTATGTAGCGAACTCTTAAGTAATGCTGTTATATTGTTTTATATTAATACTCATACTTAGTTAAATATTATTTGTACGTGCTCTTAAATTTATCCGGGAGATTATTCCAGTAAGACTTATCTTTTACACGGCGAATGGATAAAAATGTATCTAGTCTAGAATATTTTTATATACTAAGCTATTATTAGGTATTTGAACATTTTATGTTTAAAACAATTATAAAAAAACATTAGGTATATGCATAATTCATCGATTTAAATGTGACTAGGAATATTTATGTCACTTTTCAGCAGAGAATAGAAAAGTTTTCAACGAAATTTATACTTCAAATATCTAATATCTTTACTTATTATAAAAACATCGTAGGTACATTGCAAGGCTCACGTCAGTTTTCCGTTTAAACATTTTGCCGACGGAGATATTTGAAGAATTCGTCGAGTCATTATCTTGCGCGGAGGGCGGAATCCGCAAAGTTTCAACGCTGTGCGGAATTTTGCGGATGAATGTTTTAATTAGATTTTCTCGAGAATATTTTGTACCTAATTGTCGTAGCTCTAAGAAAACGGGGTTTAATTATCGGAATATTTCGTTTCACCGAAAAGTATTATCAATGACTTTCTACAGGAATACCTATATGAAACAGTAGTAGTAGGTATGCGTAGATTGAATAGGTATATGAAGAATATCTTTATCGCACATAAACATTTATCTTTTCTTTAGATTATCTTTTGGGAATCGTGCTCAGGACCTTTCACTTCTCAAATAGTGTTAGACGTTTATTTTAAAGAAATATAAAGGTACTTTATAATGTTCTTAATATGAACTCACGGATTAGTTATGGATGCGTCGAGGTCATAATTACCTTATTTTTCTTATTAGATTTGTGAAATAACAACAAGGTACTGAATAAATACATTCTTGAACAATTTAATAACTTAGATATATACGTACTGATTAAAATTTTCAAAGATATGAAGTGTAATATTTCACTTATTTCAAACCTTATCTTAAATTAAATTTAAAAAGTTTGAGCAACGTTTACGAGAATGATGAAATTAATCTCCTTTAGCTGCTAGAGTAGGTACTGACTTTCATAACTGAAATTGTAAGGGTTCACTTGTTTTATGGTCTTGAGAAAGTTATATTGTAACTAAGTATGATCATGTACAAAGGTATTCTTGAGCCTTAACTTTACTTGAGTGTCATTTAACCTAGAAAGTTCGGAGTGATTTCGAAAGGAAATAAGAGTAAGCATTCGACTTGAATGGAACAGTTCTTAGCTGATAGTATCGGGTAACAATGAAAGTTTTTATTAGCTAAGTTCCGTAGCGTAGATTTGAACCGTGTCTGCTTTTCCAATTTGAGAAAAGGCAGTAGTAAAACCTCTTGCTCAGACCAAGTTCCTGATTTTATTCGTATTGTATAGTTAGATAATGTTCGTTTAGGCTTAGTAAAGCAATTGACGATCTCTTTAATATCTAAATCCGGTGCTCTATGACAAAAAGAGTAACTATTGTTACAAAAAGCTCATAGGTAACAAAAAGTAGGTATGTAGAGTTTAGTCTCTACATTGAGTCCACTTCCATGGAAACCTAATCATTTTCTTTATGTTACGACTACAACGGCCTCCTCACGCGTTAATTAGCGCCCAAACATGATACACACACAGACACAGACGTCGCCAACGATTCAATGGGCTAATTATCTGGTTATGCAGTGATAAAGTTAATTGGAAGAAAAATTTGTATGATACTCCGTAAATATAGCGAAAATATATTTTTTATCGCATTAATTAAGCTGCATTTTGGGTGCAGTCCTTAACATTAACGTTAATACAGATGTGGCAGGAACTTTATATGTTTACTAAGTAGATATATTACTTGTTACAATTTCTTAAATTTACAATACCTTACCATAGGTATATACCTACCTACACCTATTATAAATGGTTATATGTAATTAATCACTATTACCTATTACTTTACAAAATTAAGGGTAGAAATAGGTATTTTGCCGTCGACATTAATAAACATTACCCATTGGGAGCGTTATAATTGTGTTGATATTTTCAACGAGTTGAGCGAACAACTAAATACGTAGTAACTTGGATAGAGATATTATCTATTAAATAAAAAAAAAATGTTGTATACATACCTAAGTAAGCACTGAGTAGGTAATCTTAATTTCTGTATAGGTACTTACTTATCTATAAGTAATTAAAAATTGTACGATACTCTGTATTATTTATAAGTACAATTTTTTTTCTCTGTGTTTTGATTTTCTGTAGGTATGTGTAGTGAAACCACATAACCATTATTCATCGTCTTAAGTCGCCGTATACGCCGTCGTGAGCAAAGTGCCTTCTGTTTGAATTTAAATTGCTACATTTTATAATAATGTCTTTTGAACACCGCCGCATTCGCCCTAGCCCCTCGTTTCTTTTCACTCTTTTTATAATGTAATTTTCTTAAATCACCTCCTCTTGTACTTTTGAGCCCTCCGGCTGTCTATTAACATCCCAAAATTACATCTCCGAAAAGCAAAAAAAGAATTTCTGTTTTTATTTTTTCTTCTGGTAGACGGCCAGTTATGAATGTAGTGTATTTATTTATGAACAGCTTTATTTTTTAAATTCATTGACAGGTATATTTATACAGACAATTCAGCCAAGACAATCAGTAAGGGTGTTAGGTATATCCATATCTACTTATTAAGGTTCTTCATTATTTTTTACAGATAAACTGTAATATTATAGGCAGAATCTACATAGAGACAAAAGTACTTTAAATTTGACCTGTGAATAATCATCATAATGATATGTTAAAGTCTTGGTAAATTAACTAGATAAATGGGTATGCAACTAACGATAGGGGCATAATTGTAATATTCTAATGGACAATAGGTACATTTATAAATCATTAAGATGGTAGCAGGTCCCTATAAATCTATCACGCACTAAAAGATTAAAGCTTGTAGCTATAAATCAATTAAAACTTTGTCAAGTTATCTTGTTTGTCTTGGCTGCCCAATTAAAAAAATCTTTTCACGTTGATTAAATGCGCTGGCGCATAAATAAATAAATCAAGATGGAGTCGCTGCGGCGCATTGGGGTCGTTCACCCCGAACATCTGTTCCAATATTTCAGTGCCAGAGTTATCATGCGCTTCCAATGTAAATATCTGTTCGCACTTAAACTTGACTGTTATCTCGTAATACGAATAAATTAGCTTATGGTAGTCGCCTGATTCTAGAGTTATCAGTTGTGCGTATACAGAATCAGTCGATGTAATTAGTTCGCTAAGTGCTTATTATGGATTAATTTTGATGTTCGTAGGTATATAAGCTATATGTTATCTCCATATTTCCGTATTGATTAGTGACGGAATTTACAGGTCAAATTCTACGATACGACTAAATGATATCTACTGGTCCATAATAAATATTATTCTTAAATATATGGTCTTAAAAAACTTACTTTATGCAGCAATTTAAGTATTCTGCAATTTGTTTCGTAATTTTCGAAAGGTGGCCAGAATGCAAAACCAGCCGGCTATATTCGATAATAATAGGGAGTGATAATGGGCATAGGTAGGTGTCCGCCATCACTTTCCTTTGCACAGGGAATGCTCTCTGATTGGCGCGTACGGCAACATGGTTGCCGCGTAGTATTTATAAAAGGCGCGCGTTCCAACTTCGAACTCGTTTTAATTTTCGAATTGCTGTTATTCCAACGTTCTTTTGTATTTGTACTTTATGACAATAGCTATATGGTTCAATATTCATACATTTCATTCATTTTTACAATTTATCGTTTTTTATTACTTACATTCGAGTGTTCAGGTTTTGTTTTGGTTTTAATCGCTGCCTAATGATAATAAGACACACAAATTGCCTATCGTTAGTTATTTAAAAAATAAAGTAGTTATTATGTTTGAATGTATATTTCGAAACATAAAATAAAATTGTTTATGTATAGATTATCAAACGAAAAAGCTGCCAAATTAGGTTACTAATGTTCTGCTGCGAGAACATATATCTTTTTTTTTTACTGAGTCTTTATTTATCTTAGCTTTTTTACAGCATTTAATTAAAATTGTTACTTATTATTTCATACTTTTATGAATTATAAATCCTATGTTCATACTCCCAATTAAGAAGATGATCAATTCCAATATTATTTATATAGACCCGTAGATTATTACCTGTCAATTTTAGAGATTGAACTTCTATAGACAGACCTATTATTTAAAATTTGACTGACCATCCTACCCTTGAATTAGCATAATTATTCAAGAAATTCGGTATCGAGTTACACGGAGCCAGGCGCTTATTTTCAACCAGCGAAGAAGCAAGATTTACGATCACTTTGCCGTTCAGCGATTCGGCACATTCAGTATCCACAAACATAACTGACAATCTTGTGTCTCGTAATTTTAACGAATCAACTTGATTCATTTCGCGGTGAACGTTATTTGGAGGATTTTATATTGGTTCGCGTGTTTTCTCAGTCTAGATTCTGCAATAATAACATTTCAAGACATTTACTATAACTTTTTTAGAGTTTCTTAGGTTTTACTATAGGTCCATTGTATTATTAAGAAACTTAATTCTAAATAACTAAGTGAAAAGAGTAAAAATTCATGTATAAAGTAAACACTACGATTCATGAATGTCTGTATCTAGGCTTTAATACTTAGGTAGGTAAAAAACAATATTTTCCATGTATAATCCAGGTAGGTATCTCGTAACTTATATTTCTCAAAGAGGCATATTATCAATGCAACGCTACTATACATAACATTTAAAATGGATTTGGTTCATACATTTTTAAAATGTGCCTATAACCTAGTACATCCTTAAAATTGTGTGATGAATTAATCTTTAAATATTTTTTTTAATTTAGCAAATTTAAGTATATTTTGATTGTCATAGTAGCGTGTAGTGTGTTGTACCTCATCGAGTAATATATTTTGTAAATACTTATGTAAGTACCTACTTATACTTATATCACAATGCAACTATTTTACACTAGGCATATAGACTTCATAACGATCATAGGCGCCTGGCTTTAATTTAGAACCTAAAACAACTGTCAATAGACGTATTCAACGGATCCTCTGAGACCGCTCTATCTGTTACTCGGCTCTAAAGTTTTACTGCCATAGTGATTCCGGCTGCGTAATTTCCCGCTTTCCCGCATTCCCTGATTTAGGCGGGTATTTATTAAATTGCTCGGGCAAGGGCGTAACTCTGAACGGACCACGGATTAAGCCCGGCCGTACCTCTCCTAAATAAAGGTCTAATATGACTTGCGCCTGCAATATCGCCTATGTGAACGAGTGGAAGGTTAAAAGGTTTATTAATTATTTAGTTTTCTAAATCTCTACTGAAATTAATGTTCATATTTATTTATGTATTTGGAGTTTGTTGTTGCTATTTAGGTAATATCAAAGAATTAGTTATGAAAATATAAAGTAGGTACCTACCTATGTGATTAAACGTGGATTTGTATCGTTTGAGTTAAGAACAAATTATAGTTAGTGTATTTTATATAATTGTGTATTTAAAGAAATACATTAATGCATAAATTATATAAAAAATAACCCGAGTGGCGGCAGGTAGAACAGTAACTCGTGTATGTAACATAGGGGATATTGAACGCGCAACCAAAGGCTCGAAGTTTGTCGACACGCCATCTTAAGTTGAAATGGACTCCTTAATTTACTGGTGGGTAGAGCAACGTAGAGCGTAGGTACTTACTCCCAATTTCATTTACCTAGCTATTTTATTTGTAGTTTGTGAGTTTCAAATGTTAGTGAATTTGGATACCTATTACTGAGCGAGGAATTTTTTTTTTCTGTTTGGTCAACGAAAATTGTTTTTAATTACGTGAATTAGTTAATTACATGAGTTATTTTAATATCCTGGATTTACAATATTGTTTATTTATTGATAAGCAATTACATTACTCTACATGGTTAATAAGAAGAAAGCTTCGCGCAATTCTACAAAAAAAGTATGAAAAAATAAAGACGGAAGTACAAAAGAGCTACTCAGCGTGCCCCAATTTCACCAAGCAATTCATTCATATTCATACCCCCTTTCACCCTTTTGTGCCATGTTACGCAACTGATGCTTTGTCACCCTTTTTCTCCGATTTTATAATTATACACGACTCCTCGCCCTTTTGTCGTTTACTTAAAAGAGCTAGAATTCGTCAACGTCAACATTCCTGCATAATAAACTTAAAGATTTATGACTAAGACAAAATATGTAAATTAATGTTCGGTTTTACTAAAGCTTTAGAAGAGCGTTCATGATTTTTGATCACACTTTTAAATTTTTGTTTTAACTTTTATCAAACTTATTGTTTGTTTTGACAAGACAGTAAACACTACGAGTATGTAAGGAGGTACATAATTGTAAGTACTAAGTTGGGTACCTATTATAGATGCTACACTATAGTTTTTTTTTAATATGAACAAAATCTTATTACGTACCTATTCTTCAGACCATAGATATTTTTATGATGGCATTATCAAAGAAATCAGGCTCGAGTCTCTAAGATTTTTAGGAGGACATTTTTCTGGTATCTGTATAGAAATGATAAAAGTACGCTGACTGTATAAACGACTGATTTACATACGAATGTTAATAACTTGCTTGGAGCAGCCGCTCGACCCAAAACTGGTTTTCACGCTTGATTTCGGTTGCTCAAGATAACTCTGAGATAAGATAAATATGTATAAAATGGTAAATACATCGTTAGTAACTTATATAAACACATTATTTGTTTCTTGATCTTCTTGTTAATTAATAGTTTAAAATAGGTATTACACGGTTTTAAATAAAATACAATATAAGCGTAAGTTTTTACAAGTAGTATATGTATATTCTATATTAGTATATAATATATATGTATGAGGTAGGTAGGTATATGTTTTGTTGAAAAGTTAACACACATTCATTCATTCAAATTAGAATATCGTTTATTAAGCACAATTATAATTATATTCGAAATGTTTGAGTTGAAATATAACTTCTACACAACTTTACATATAGGTATGTATATAAGAACGTTTCGTTAAGTCATGTCGTGAGGGCCCTCAAACTTCATGAATCCCAATGTTCTGGAAAATATAACAAGGCGATTTATATTCGGGAGCGGTTCGGGTCTCTCGTTTTTCTATCAGAGAAATCTGGCCGAGATGTGCGTGCACCATAAAATATAGAAAGGTAACCCTCGTTCTTATTGGAGATATTTGTAGAATTCCAAATTAGTTAAAATAGTTACGCGCCCAAATTGTTATGGAATCTGACGGATTCAATAAAATACAATTTTATTAAATTCAATTATGTGTGTAGATACCTACCTACATAGATTATAGTAATGGATTGTGAACCCAATTTAGAAATCTATTCATTAATAGATATATTTATATATATATTTCTGATTTCTCTTATTTACTGCGTTTGTGTGAATCATATACATTCGACACTTTCACTTTACTTTACTTTAAAATGATGGAATCAAAAGTAATAAATTGATTCTTAATACGGGTACTTAAAATTATAATATATTTACTCATGACGGCATGTACCTTATCATCAGGTAGTTAGTCAACACCTAATAAA
>DWPA01007119.1:0-10536 GCA_018251375.1 Calpodes ethlius | reverse complement strand
AATTCCCAGTGGCCGATTGATATAATTATCTATGATAAACAATGCAATACAATAGTGTTATAATAATGTAGGCATGTTGATGTATTGTATTTGTATTGGTATTGTGGAAAATAGTTTCTAAAAATGAGAATTATATCCTAGACTTCTGCATTTCGAAGTGCATATTATTTGAAAGATAAAAAAAAAAGAAAACTGGAGAAAGAATCACTTATTTATAATTATTGTGAAGTTAAATTACTTAACTTGAAGTAATTACTTAAGCAACTAACTCACTGAAAGTTAATTAATAAAAATAGTTGCTAAATTTCTCAGAGCATTGATAGCTCAGTGGTTTGAAAGTTGATTTTCCAAACTTGGGACTGTGAGTTCGAATCCTATACTCAACTCTAATTTTCAAGTTATGTGCATTACATTACAAGTATTACTTGCTTCGTTGAAGTAAAACATCGTAAAGAAACCTGTACACCTGAAAGTTCTCCATAATGTTCTCAAAAGTGTGTGAAGTCTGCAAATCCGCACTTGATCAGCTTGGTGGCTATTTTCTTAGCAACGAATAGCTAGTCCTTTAAGTAATTACTTCATTTCAAGTTAGTGGATACAAATGTAAGACATTAAGTAGTTTTGTGATGGAATTATGACAACAACGTTTGTGTTGTCATTTATAAATAGGATCGTGTTATAATTGTATTGCTAATAAAAAATAATTAACAATTATTAATTTGTATGGTTCTTCACAAAACAACTATACGACGTGTTTGTATAATTATTAGTATAGAAGTGTACTTAGGAACATTATTTATTAGAAGCACTTAGTACCTTCTAATAAGTTAATTTGTGACGTGATCAATGTTTGAAGCTAACATTAGTGTGGAGAATTTCAGATGAATATGATTAATATACGCCAATTTGGCAGCATTCATCAGTTACTGACTCGTTTTCATATCACGCATTGTATTGCACCAATATATGGATTACTATTTATCTTGATTCTTTTTCTGAATTCAGTATAAATATAAGAGATATTATTATTCTTTACTTTACCGTAATTTATCGGCCTTGTTTACAATCTTGAAATAATATTTAATTTACAAATGGAATTGTTCTTGGTGCAAGTATTGAGTATTATTGAATATTTAAACTGTACATAATACAGCGCTGTTAGCAATAAGATCGCCTGCTTTACATTGTGTTTCTTGGTTTTATCTTCTTCATAATTATACAAAGATAAAAGATAGATAGAAAAATATTATAACGAACATTAGTAAAATATAACTTGTACATGATGATATTGTTAGTGCTGAAGTAATAAGATCAAAAGTGGGATTAATATTAGGCAATATTTCGTTATTCAACGACGCGCATGGTACAGCAGTTACCACACTGAACCGATATTCAAAGGCTTCGATTCGAAGCGAGACAGAAATATGAACGATGACTTTATATTTCTGTTCTCGGTCTGAATGTGTGTGTATGTCACCCATGTCACAGGGAATTCTGATGTTGGGCTATAAGCATGTGGTGTCATTTATTATTTATGTGGGAAATGAAATCACGAACACGACAGATAACTAATTGTTTTTTCTCGGGTTGTAAGTGTTAGTGATGAGTTATTTGTATTTTAACACCCGCGACACAAGGTATTCTAGTTCGTGATAAGTTTGCTTAATAAATTAATTATATTTATAATGAATGATGCTTATTGATGACCATGTTGATAGTGATACTATCCGGGAAGTGAATCTCGGCTTCGATTATCGGCGGAAGCATAGCTTTGATAGATAAATGTTTTTTTTGGGTGTTTGGGATGTCTTGTCTAGTCTATTTATATTGTCCATGCATTCTCCACGTCGTAATGATTGGATATGATATTATTTATAATAACGTACCGTCAACATCCACTTCATCGATGATTTCTTTGAGGGTCTCATCGCTGACCTGGTGACCTAACATGCCCAAGATGGTACCCACCATCACAGTGCCTATGCATCCTTTCTTTTCCTGGTCAAAGGCCTCGAAAGCCTTCCTCAAGACTGGACAAAAAAGATTATTATAAGTACTTTTTCACTTTCATTGCTCTTGTTTTGAATAATACAGATACAAAATTTCTCACACAAAAGATCTATATGTAAAGTCTCACGCAAACATATCTGCAGTGACTGAGAATGGATCCCGGCAAACTTTTGGGGTTACGGCCAAAAGCAACTAAAAATAGGGTTGACGAAATTTAAAAATCTTCAATATTAAATTGTGAAACTTTCAAAAAACAAAATGGTTTTACTATCAAAAACTTTTTAGCTTTGATAAATTGGTACGGTTTAAAGTAAGGATTACATTATCAATATTATTAATCATATTAGTTATTATGTTTCTGTGAATGCTGCGTGGCTTAACCCTACCCCTAATTGCTGAAGCCAGTCAGCAAACAGCTCGTCCTATTCCGGTTGGGAGCTTCAGAGTCAGCTCTTTCTTTTCTTATCTTTTTTTCTTGACAGTACCTAAGTGCCTTAGGTGTTAATGATTGCGATGGGCAATGATGAGCACTTCCCATCCGTCGGCTTCCTTGCTCATTACATAGCGTATATAATTATCAAAATACTTACTGTTAATTTGGTCCTTGTCAAGTTCTTCCTGCAATTTGAAAGAGAAAAAACATTATTTGTTTGATGAACAACGTAATGGAGCACTTTGTCGAATTAAAATATGAATTTAAGAAATTGATTTGCTTCAACTGAATCTCAGTTTCAAAACGCAAATACAAAGAAAACAATTGAAAATCGATTTCAATTCATTCACAAGCCACGATCCAATTCTGGTACCTCAATTGAAACACACTGACACACACAATCACTGAACATCGAGAAGAATCTCTCACCATTTCTTAAAATTTCGCGTCAAGTAATTGAGTAAATGAGTACGCTATGAAGAACCAGAGAACAAGGAATACAAGTCCTCTGATCTGGATGGCCTGTGCGACTAACCGCAGCCGCGCAACGAATTCACCCAGGTTGACTCCGCGTCTGCTGAGATTTCTATCCCTACACTAAAGCTATTTATCCCCTTGTCTTGGCCACACCGACGCTTTTAACTCATCCGTTAAGGCCACTATTTGTACACAGCTACACAATACCCATTGCAAGCTCGTCGGTCCAGCCAAATACTTTACACATTAAAATAATTTGTTTCAATTAATTTATCGCCCATAAATTACTTAACACTGCAACATTGGATCGTTGCCATGATTTTTGCCGATAATTAATATATGTAAATATAAATAAACATCGGCTAAATATACTTACGTCTCAATCCTGTTAGCCCGGTAGCAGAATGAACTAGATTTATGACGTTTTGCATCGATGCGTTGTCTGCATGCATTCTTGGAAGGAAATCGATTTCAACGGTTTAATATTCATTTTCAATAACAAAATCATGTTTTTTTCTACTTCCTCTTGGTTATTTAAAAAGTAAATAAAATATTCCTTACTTCCACTTATTTTAAGGCGTTGTAATTATTGTTTTAGTTTTAATAATATTGCATTTGTATGATAAGCATGACCTGTTACTATGCTAAAGGTTGGGTCCAGACAAAATTACCACTTCCTAAACGATTAACAACAGGAATATCAAATTTATATACACTCAATTATGATACTTCGTTTTCACTGCAATAATTTTGGCTATTATTCTGAACCACCATCTATTTTTATTTGAATTTTTATGGCGTTAATTAATAGTCGATAAGATTTGCCCTAGTTTAGAACACAAACCAAATTACATTTGAAAAATTCCCAGTTTGGTATACCTATAAACCGGAAGAACATCTACATACAAGTGGTAGGGAAATATTAACATATAAGAGTTAATAGTATTAATGAAAATTTAAAATATGACTGGAGACAATACTCTTCCTTGAGGGACGCCAACATCAACAGAGATCCAGGTGGTGAAGTTGTTCTCCAGAGGGACGTACTGCCAGTGTTCATTCAAGTAATGAAAGATACAATCGATTTTTGTTGCAGATTATGCTAAATGAACGTAGGATACCATTCAAGATGTCGAAGTCCACAGTACCAAAAGCTTTACTAAAATCAAGCAGAGGTAACACCGTGTGCTCATGGTTCCTCATACCAAAATGAATGTAATAGTAATGGAATTAACCGTTAGTATCACAGTAGCCGTGTTATGGCGGGAATTTAATCAAAATATCATATCACTATTAAATCTTAAAGAGAGGGTGTATTATTAGACGAAAGATGTAAATCTAGCTGATAAAAAAGACGATTAGCGTTTGCTGAATCAATTAAAGATTTAAGATTAATATAACCACAATTCCTTTTAAAAAACACACACATGTACATTTTCTACTATAGACCCTCTATAGGTTACAGCTAAAACAATTAAACGTTCCAAAATATTAGCAGTTCCAAACTTTACGAAGAATATTAATTAGGTTTAACTTCTAAACGGATCAGCGTTTAAGCTGATAAGTGTCTTAGACTTTTACTAAATGATAGCAATAGTTCTTTAAACATAGTAAATAAATGTGGTACCTAATGAGGGCTGTCGTGCGAGGACCATGACGGCAGACAGTGATAAATTCGCGCGTGCGGCGTCGAGCTCGGGCCAAATGCAGCAAAAACTCAATCGCTTGTAACTGTAAGGGCTGTTTTTACTGTCTTTTGCTGTAATTAAGACACAGGGTACAGCCGAAACTGATGGCTGGGTGACGATTTGACATTTGTATTATATTATCAGGACTTTTCCAGAATACTGTTATATATTCGTGAGGATTTATTTATTACGTGCTCCGGTTGGGGGCTTAAGATTCAATTTATACCTTTTCTCTTATCGCTTCTTACTTGTCTGGCTGTGCATGAGAGATGCCTTTGATTTTGCTGATGCCTGCGACGGTGATCACTTTCATAATGGTAACATTCATTTTCCTCATTTAGTGCTATTTTCCAAAAAAAAATTGATACAGATAATGATGCGTTATTTTTACCTTTACCGTTTTCAAATCCCATGATATTCACGTATGTGGTTATTTGATATAAATTGATATTATTATAACCATAGATACAATTAATTACTACTTTAAAAAATTATTAACATACTTTCATAGTGCCAAAAAAAAATATAACTTTGTACTTCATTATTATGGAGTTTCCTAGTCTGAAACCATTTTAGATAAGATATCATACTTGTCAGTATAATGATTCGTCAAAGACTAAAGCAGTGTATCAGATTTTTACTTTATAGGACAAAAAGAAGTAGTCTTAATTCAGTTTGCAAAATTTGACCTAAACTAAAATACTAACTTACTTAACATTGGAAGATAAATAAAAATACCAAAAATGTGTTCTAAGCTAATATTTTTCTCCAAATTAAATGCGTTCGTACAGTAAGTGATACACTTTTCTGTCGTGTCGTGCAATAAAACACAACGTCCCTTAAATAATAATATTCCAATTCAAAATGGTGACGAAAATATCAGTCAGTGTATAATACATTTTAACATGTTCTATTCTATTCAAATAGTTTACGCATACTTGAGATGCAGAATGAAATTCCTTTATACAAACTATTTTGTTGCTGTATATATTTGATTTTCGTGCCAATAGCACACGCCTTGAGTTTGGTAACACGAAGTGTTCAGTTCGTAATAATGCATTTAGATTAAGAACTTTATGTACTTCAGACGTAGTCGTACGAATATTTGCAAAACGTATGTTTGAAACACTTAAAATTATTACAGGAGCAATATAAAAGGTATAAAATAAATTATTATTCCTTGAATATGTATAAATATGCTGGCAACTGTACTATACGTTGAATTGTCATACTGATTATAATTGAAAAAATTATATACTTGTAATAATTAAACATTTAAAGTCCCGAAAGAAGCTGTCTCGTACGAAGATACTACTACAATACAATACAACTACAGAACTAAATATATGCTAGACGATGTACAAATAGTTCTCCATTAACGTAACAATTTGTTATTTTACTCAATTTAAGTTAAGTCTCGCAACGCAAAGATTATTATATTGTTTTTTGTAGTCATATAAATTTTTGCTTTTCTTTCCAGCTCCATTTTACCCTATTTACAGGATATTTTTTTTTAAATACCAGATATATAGTTTTCAAGTTTTTAGTAAATCTGATTCAAATAATGTGTTCTTATACTTATAGAAAATGTTCTCTGAATTTTACCCTTTAGAAAATGTACTTTCTAAAATTATTCGTTATGCTACTGCATGTTATGTAAGAAACTTCTGCAGAAAATTTAAACTCCTAGCTCCATTAGTTCAGGCTGTGGGTTGTTTATCAGTAATTTTAGTTTTATTTTAGATGTGTTTCGTTTCATTTGGTTGTCGATGTTATTCAAATCTAATAATAACATTACGCCTTACGTTTCAAAATAAGTTAAAGTAGTGAACCCAGCCATGTTGGAGTGGACTGTAGTTATCGTCGTCTTCGTGACGTAATAAGTATGACGAGGAGATAAAATAAAATTTATTATACTTTTCCACGATAATTTGTATATTGACACATATTTTTCTTATTTTACAGTTTTGGTTTTAATAATAAAAATATAAAAAGTTATAAATGTTGGCCCCTTCGCTCGGAAAAAAAAAATTGTTAATCTATTGTAGTCAACACTGTACAGCGCCGCCTGGTGGCGAGTTACATCAACGGGCATAGCATATAAACCTTCTCCGTATAAAAATACATATACATACCAATTTGCATAATGATCGGTCAAATAGTTTCTGAGTTTATTGGTTACATATGTATACAAACATCCTTATTTATATACATAGATAAGTAAAACGTAGTACACTTTTCCAAATAACTAACTAGTAGTTAATTATCTAATTTTAATACCCATTATCTAATAGCATTTTCATTAAAACACCGTTTTGTAAGATTACAAAAACATTAATCCGTAATTTCACTATTTACGTTAATTAATGAGATACTTACGAATGTGGTAACATGAATTCAATATCGAATCAATTGTAAAACGACTTTCAAGTGTCTAAAAATATAGCGGAATCGCAAACAATAGTAAACCAAGACAAGTGTTTGAAAGGTGCCAAAAAAGTTTTAAACTACATTTATGAAGATATATTTTCGACTTGAAATAGACTACATATATTTTCTTATTTTAAAACCGATACATGTTGATAATATTGCCGAATATTTTTTGTAATAACTGATCTAGGGTCGTATTTCCTTAGTCATTTAAACTAGTAAATAATATAAAAATAAATAAAGAAAAGGTTTTAAAAGGTGCCAAATTTTTTTTTATTTCATTTATAAACATATATTTAAGATTTAGAACAGACTATACATACATTTTTGCTTATTTTTAAACCGTTATATATTGCTAAATGGGTCAAGCATTGCAATAACCGGTCCTGAGTCGTATCACCTTATTAGTCGTTTCAAAATACGATGTCGTGAGCATTAATATAGCCATGGCTTTAGTTTTATTCAAAGCTTAACTTCGAAGAGCTTGCTACCAAACTGCTACTGTCTTCTTGGCCACTAACAGGCCATGATGATCTTGTCATACCCAGAGTGCGCGTAGATTAAGGCCCCTTTTGACAGATATTGACAGAAAAACTTTGGATTATAAAACTAACAATTGTCTTCCATCAAGAACCAAGATCATTATCTAAGTTAATGCTTAATTTTTTTCAAGACGACGGAAATAAGACGGCAATTCATTCAAAACTTGGTTTCTAGGTCGCACAGTACTTCAAGTAAGCACATTTTCAGGTTGCACGCTCGATATGAATTCGCGTAGTGCTACATAACTTGGAAACATCACTGAAAGCACGATAAAACTTTCCACCGAGCGGAAAGCACCAGTTAGTCTAGTATTTCTGTGCCACATGCTTCCCGCTTTTACTGGCGTTTTACTACTGTTTTATAGGAACAATCTGGAATAGTCACGTCATAAAGGACATATTAAACTTTTCGAGTTAGTGGTGAATCCGCACGAAAATTCTCGCACGTAACGATCTAATCGACAAGTTTAGAAATTAACATTTAGTAGCCGTTCGCACGATAATGTCTTGTTTGCGTTTTTAGAACTTCATTTTTTATGAACATGTACATAGGTTGCGGAAAGTTTATTAGTGCGCTGAGTAAATCTACGCCTTTTTAGAAATTTCCAGTGAATTTTATATGATAACATTTTCAGTAGCGAGGAAGATATATGTGTAATAAAAATGTATCTAAAATGATGGTATATCATTATAATAATTATCTTATTGTATAAATCTCCGTTCAGTCTCAAAAACTGTTATAAGTTAGGTCAAAATAAAGATGACATATTTGTAAGAATATAACAACTATTGAGGCGTTATATCTAAATATTAGAAGACACAATGTTTTATAATTTTAAGTCTGTTTTTATTTTATTTATGCAGTCAGTTTTGCTAAGTGTTTTCTACTTTAGGCGAAAACTAGGAAAAGAAATTTAAATAAGATAGAACTCCATCCGTCTCTCACCCGTTAACATATCAAAAAATTCAAACACCATCAATAGATCTTAAGCAGCTACACAATAGTACATTGCCATTTGTGAAAAACTCTTAAAAGCCTTGTAAGAAAATAGTCCGATTCCACGTAAATCCCAGATGAATTGAAACTCATTTTTAAATGTCGCTTGAAATGGCTATAATTAATTTCACGGCAGGATAAGCAGGACTGTTGTCTCCGAGGAAAAATAAATTATAATTGTGATAAATAGAATTAGAAAACATTTAATAGAACATAAACCCAGGATGGTCGATTGCAAAGCTGTATTTGGGCACGTAATTTAATAGGCCAGAAGTGACCAGTGCGCGCATTCTTAGATTTTTTGTTATTCCAAGTGTTGACAACTATTTGTTACTGGTTTAACGCTAATAAAGTCATAACAATTGCGTGCAACACAAAATCGTAAGCGCTTTATAAATACTTTCCTTTCATGGTCATTGAACCAACCCATCAAAATTGATTCGATCGATCGCACGACCAACCGTGTGATTATGAACGTGTGACGTCAGTGTTATTATATGTACGCACGAACAATCGAACCACGGCCTCATCGCAGACTTGATTGTTCAACCTGATGTATTGAAACTAATTTCTTTTTACATATTGGTACATATTGAAAGAAAAACTTCTCTTCTCGGTGAATCATATTTTATTTAATATCATATTTGTATATCGAATACGTAAACATTATATTTATTTAATAAGGGGCAGACATTTCCTCACAGAAGTCTTGGAAATGGTTCTAACATGATGGAAGATCGCTGTTTTGTGAAAATGATTATACATCCTTATCTGCCTTTATTAATCGCCAATTGATTGAAAAACAGCGATAGAATTTTTTTTCACAACAAGTAAAGCTATGCGCTTCGTTTTCATGGTATTCCGCAACATCAACCTAAGTTTACGAGTAATTACGTTGTCATAATACTTTGTTGCGGGAACTGATGAAATACGGTTGTAGAAGAACTTTATTTCTCATAAAGAATTACATAATTCACTTACACTAAGTAATAGATACAATTATATTTGATTCCAAATTATGTATAATATTCAAAGAATCGTAAACCCAAATTAACATAATACCTTCCCAGTTTCCAGGGCAACACAACATAATATTTAACATGTAACACAAAATTATCAAATGTTACACACTGACATTTTACTAACCGCAAGAAATATGACGACACGGTGTTTACGCGAATTCATATTAATGAATATTACGAATATTCCGGCGAGTGTTTCCTGCTAGGGCGAATCGTGTTGGCAGCCCGTCGAGATGTTTCGACCGAGTCGCAACCAATTAATGTCTCACCTAACGGTCGTCTAAAGATCTTTACAGGTGTTGCGCAATTAATAGCTGAGCATGATAATTATTACTAAAGTCCCATCCTGCAGACTAAATTCGACCGTAATTCATTGTACTAAAGTTGCGTTTGTAAAGTTTGCAGTGATATTTTTTAATGTTCTACTTTCTTTAATAAAGGAATTTGTAACACGTATTGTATATATTAACTTTCTGATCTTCTCGCTATAAAGTTAACCCATACCAAATATTTACATTCGTAAGGAGTACAAAGATATTCTCTTCACGTTTTAACTTACTAGATGTTGCCTACAGCTACGCATGTGTGTGAGGAGAGATTATTTGTATCACTGGTTGCTAGGCTATACTTTGTTAACAAGAAATTAAAGATGTAATAGATCTTCCCACAGAAATGAGGTATTTCATCGCGGTAAAAAGTGGAGTCCCAACTATCTCCAAACGAAAAATCTTACTTTAGCGACGCTCCATGGCACCATGAAATAAGGACAAACAAACAAACTCACTTTCGCATCTTTATTATTAGTTCTATTATATACTAGATTATTATCTTCTGATAATATTTAATTTACAGCCCATTTGAGAAGCTAACTTAAAATATTAACACTAATTAATTTAACTTCATTCATTTTGAATAATTTCATTCAAAAATGCAAATT
>DWPA01007118.1:0-10537 GCA_018251375.1 Calpodes ethlius | reverse complement strand
TTCGTTTGAACGTTGCTATACGATGGATGACATCATTATAATATTTTTTTTAAAGCCTGAGCGGGCAAACGGGCAGGCGGGTCACCTGAATGTAAGTGATCACCGTCGCCTATGGACACTGGCGACACCAGAGTCTTCACCAGCGTATTGGCTGCCACGGAGGAAGCCATGGCCTCTAAAATATTGCAAAGTTAAGTACATAATATAATTCTTATGTACGGCCCCGTAGCCTAGTTGGTAGAGACCCTGCCTGCGAAGCGACGGGTCCTGGGTTCGATTCCCGGCCGGGGCAGATATATATGTGACAGATAAATATTTTTTCTCGGGTCATGGGTGTTAGTGACGTATTATTTGTGTTGTCCATGTCACCCGCGACACAGGGAATCCTACTGCGGGGGTATGAGTATGTTAGCGTTTATAGCGTTTTTTATTTTATTTGGTAATTTTTATCTCAGATAATTTCTTTTAAAGTGACGAATGTTGATTCTCTAGTCTAGTAGTACTACTACCGTGCGAGATCCATCCCATTGACTCGAGTGTCAAAATAACGTAATTAGTACTTAGAGTAGAACTAGTTAGGGATAATTATATGTTTATTAATTATGGATAATTAATACTAACCGCATCAAGTTCTGAGTGAGTATAAATGATTAAAATATACGACATAGCGACCACGTAGTCAGCCCTCCAATCTTTCGGCACGAGAAAACTGAAGTAATCATAAAAACTGCCGTTCTTACTAAAATTTCTAGTCGCTATTGCGCATCCTGAAAGCAAAATAAAAATATTAAGTAAGAGCTTAATGGTTGTTCTATACATCGCCTCTTTATAAGAGCAATGTCTTTAGAAGAGCAAAGGCAAACATCTCATCCAGAACGATTTTTTTTTAATAAGTTTTTAATATTTCATATTGAACTAAGTTTATTTGCTTATTTTCAGAAAGCTCATTATTTAGCACAACAATTTCATTATTTTCACAAAGTAAATTATCAATATTTTAGAATTTATCAACACTTAAATGTTTTGAAAATGTTTTCCTGTAAAATTGTGGTTTATAAAATATCACGTTGTTCTTTTTAAGAGGCATCATAGAATTACGTAAGTATATAATTAAATAGGTATTATAATATTTGTAGACAGTAAGATGTCTTTGGAACGAGATACGTTTTAGCTGCATCTAAACGACTATTAATATTAAAAAAATATTTATAAAACTTACCACCTTTCCTGTCATTAGGATGAATCCATTGGGAGTAATCAATGGTTTCATTTATATGTGGTGGTAAAGGACGAATTTTAACTGGAAAAATGTCGTCTGCAGAAGAAAAAGAAAGAATATTAGTGTCAAGACATCGCAAGATTTCGCTTTTAAATTTCTGAACCTTAGTGCCTGTAACAGTATCTAGATTTGGCAGCGACAATTGCCAAGCAATTGCGTCTGGAACGACTGCTTTTATTGAATTTATAACAGCTTTTAAAAATATATTTATTTTTATGTACTTTAAAAAGCGTATACAAGTTTGCGTGTAGTTTTATTATCTTTCATAATTTAAAGATTTACCAAAAATGCTATACTTATATGCCTTTTGTTTATTTGTGTCAGATTTTAATAATTGTTGTTCATGTTATTAACTTTTAAATTATTTGTTTGTCACGATACACGGGAACACTGGATTTAAATGTAAATTTTGTATAAACTACAAATAAAAAAAACAATTATTGCTTATATGGAGATATATATTATATTCTTGCTAATTAGCTCTTGTTCCACTAATTCTAAGCGAATGTTTCAAGTACAAAATACTATTTGAGCGTAATTGATGATATAATTTTGTAAAATGTAGCAATTTATTAAAAACCTATTCTCTCGTGACTAAACTTAGCTCTTTATCATCATTATTAAAAACCAATTGATAGGATTTACATAGATAAATACAATTTAAGCTTCACAGCTTAACCAATCCGATTCACATTTTTTAAATTCACGCATTCAAATTCACCCTTAGTTCATTCCAAATTATTCAAAAAACCTCTTCTAATTTTTAATGATTTATATTGAGTTACCAAATTCGACTTTATCGGTATGATTTAGCACGGCCAAATGAAATTTACGTTACAAAAAGCAAAGAGATGAATAGGTATGATTTCAATAATTCATTGAGAAATATACACGTTTAAATGTGGATTCTTACTTTGTTGCGTGAATTACAGCTTTTACAATGCTAAGAACTTGTGATATAGGCTATATATAACATAATATACATACCTAATGTAAAATTTACTTGCATACATTATGCGCAGCTAGTAAATATCACAATTTGTTACAGAAAACCTACTCCATTCTCACGTAACTGTGACAAATGCCCCAAGTATCATAGAAATTCTGCTTTTTTTCACAATTTACGTGAATAGCCCCTCTAGACAGGTTGCTTTTCTATTCACACTGACGCATAAAAATGTATGGCAATGACATTAGATACAGAAAACTAATATCATTTGCTATACATATTCGGAGCGATAACGTGAATAGAAAAGCGATTTGTCTATACCGCTAAACAATAACTCCCAATAATGTTTTGTTGTAAAGAATTGAATATAATAGGTTGTCCGGAAATTTCAAGCATATTTTCGCTAGACAACGCGTGAGACTAGACTGAATATGTCACAATTATTGAAAACAAATGATATGCGTACACTGTACATATTCTAAAAGAGATAGCTTCAGCCATATTAGGAAAAACGTTTGGTTACGGTTCGTTAATTTGGTCAATATTTGAATGAACTGCGTTTTAATTGGCCAAAAATATCGGCACGAACTTTCCGGATATTTCAATACATAATAAAAGTTTCGATAGCGTTGTAGTTTTAGAAAGAACATACGAAGTTTTTTACAATACATTAAATTGGTGGTATTATGACCACTGTTTTCCGTATTAGGTTTTGTTGGAACATGGTATTAACCATTTTAAAGTTTCTTGCATCCCTATAGGGTAGGTTAACAAAACTTATGTGGGATATTTCCTCCGCTGCGTTGAAACGTTTATGTCAAATATAATATTTTTTGTGAGTTAAATAAGATTCTCACCTCTACACGCCACGTGCATCCATCCACAAGTCATAGCATGAAATAATAGGAATGTAATAGAAATTTTCAAAAGAATTGGTGTAGCTCTGCTCTGAAAGTTTCAATATTTTGTTTAATTTCAATATGATGAAAGAACAAAACTACTTACTACTGTTAGTACGTCAAAAGTAGATAGAAATACAGAGTAGAAATAAAGTACAAACCTTGAATCCGGTACAGAAATGACGATGAAAATCGTAAAATACATGCAATCTTATCAATCTGGCGTAACCCCAGTTATAATTGTTGTTAAATATCCTGAACATAGGCAAAATAAGCGACAAGATATGGACATAACACGAAACCTTTTTGAAAAACCGCCATCTCAATGTACGCTCCACACATTTGCCATCCTCTACGACAAGCTCAATCTACAATGAAATGAGGATCATTAAATGAAATTCATGAAATTCTAATTGTAAATACTATAGATACCATTTCGAAATTAAAGGTACGTAGGTCTTGTAGTTTGACAAAATTACTTATACGTTTTCAATTACTTATTTTTTAAGTGATTAGTATTTCCAAAAAGACCACTCTAAAGATATTTCAAGTTAAAATTAATATCACAATAGAAAATCACTGGGCTTACCGTAAAAAATTCTGAGATGAAATACACGAAATGAATGGCGTCAGAAAGAAGTAAGCACCAATAGATATATCGCACGAATTCCGGCGGTATCGTCTTGACAATAAGAATCAAAGCTGTAGACAAGGTGGGGCTAAGAAACCATGCGGTGAAAAGCCAGTGAAAATACCAGGTACCATTTCGTGCTTTTATCGGGACGGCATGACCCTGAAAGACACGATAAAGATTAATTATAGTTTACATAAAATAAAAGAATAAATGAAAGAAATTAATAACATTAAAAGTTACAAGGCGTTTCCTAATTACCATTTCATAGAATGATCAAGTTTGCGTGCAAGCTTCCATTCTATCATGATAATAATTGATGCCACCCCATCTCCACAGTGCTTGTTACCCTTCACAGAGCATCATATGTGAACAGTGAGAACTTAACAGATATATTAGTTATTATTACTTATTTTAACTTAAATACTTATTTCATCCAAGAATTTTAGATACCTCGGTTAGTAATAAATTGACTTACTGGCAGTTTGATCGCTTTGATGCCCCGAAGTATATATTGGACTGTATTATAAGGATTCTCTGTAATTGTTCCATCTGTCGCCATATAGTCCTTCGCAGATTGAGGGTTTTCATCTATTGTCTGTTTTAGCTGAAAAATAATACGCTGATGCAAGTGTCCTTTTAATTAAAATATCCACGTGAAATAGAAACAACTTACTGGGCCCGTACCGACGGCATCTCGGAATGTCTGGTATGGAATTTGGAGGATATCCGCATGATCAATTGCTTGAGCTGATATCCGGACCGGACGACTTTTCGTGCCAGTTATTTGGCCAAAAATGGATCCCTGTCAAAATATTTGACAACTAAACAATATTGCTCAAGTACTACCGATTAAGCTTGTATAAGCTTGTATAACGTTAAAGAGATTGCTTGAGGAATGTCCTCGGCATCTTTCCTCGGAATGTGATTGGGCAAGAAAGAGATCTTGTACTTATTAAGGCCAAGATATATGAAGTGCAAAAACCTTAGAAAGCACAGCAATTTTCTGGTCATCTTTTTTGACCAGAATTTTCCCGCGATGTACAATGTAAATCCAAGGTGCTAGATCCATCTCCCTAAGAATCTCTTCTCCCGGAAGAAAGTACAGTTCTGTGATCGCACTGCACAGATCTCGTTCTATAGTTTCACTGCCTTTAAGAACGGTGTTCAACTCGGAAAATGTTCTAAAAAATAGGAGATTAAGAAAACTCATTAGTTTGGAATTGGGTGTTCAGGTGCGGATGTACAAGTTATTTAGAGAAATTTATGAATTAATGATATTGTTATAGTAGAACAACTAAACTTTCTGCAATATAATAAAATAATATTAAGAGTTTGAGATTAAATTGTAGTTTAAGTTGAAACATGATTGGTCAAATCGTTCAGAGGCATCAAAAGTTTAGAAAGATAAAATAGAAGATGATAAAATATAATAATGAAATACAATTTACCTGTTGAACAGATAATGACTCAAGTCTTGACGAAAAATGATACCGATCCTCTCATTCATTAAGTTTTGCATGTTGATACCTTTTGTTCTGAAAAATCGAGACACATTAATATTACCAAATCGATTATTGGTATAAATATAAAAGATAATACTTGCAAAATAATAAGTTTAGCAGAAAAAGCGTATCGATATTAAAATTAGGTCAATTTCATAATTAAATTTTATTTTGTGTACTTGAAAGAAGTTATTTTTGTAATATTTAGACTATCTAACATATACAATTTCATATCGGTAAAATATGGTGTTATAAGAGGCGACAGTGACTGGCTAGATGGTAGGTGGTAGAAATAAATACTGAATAGGGCAGATATCATTTGTTAATCGCACAACTAACACTGTGAAAAAGAAAGAAGCAGAAAAAAATAAACATTTACTGCTTAATTTATCCTTATTTAATTATAATAATATTAACACTAAAACTCCAATTACCTTAGCCACCAATACCTGAAATGTTTAATGGCACGTTCCATCACAGTTTTCTCTACCCTTTCGGCTTTTAGAAAATGTCTTAGCTGACTGACGCCATGTTGGAAAATTGTGTTACCACGAAAACTGAGCACCAGTAAAGTAAGTGAATAACATAGTACATACCTGCAAACATTGTCAGTTAAATTACTATCATGGACTATATTATCACAGTATTATTAAAATAAATTTTTAATTTTTTTAGGATAGTCAAAATGGATTTATATAAAATGAAACCGTGAACATCGAGCATGTACGTAAATAGTATTAGTAGCAACATCAACTAACTTACCAAAACGTAAATCCCAAGATAAATAGCGTAACCCCTAAGCCAAAGTCATTGCGGGAAATTTTAAACCTTCCCAAATTGACCCTCATGAGACCGGTTTGGGCAAAATTTAGACTTTCAGCAAACACCTACAAATAAGGTCTTTAAAGTGCGACTGTTTACGAAAATTGTACCACATGAAAGTTTCTGTCAACGGTAACGATGGGACCTTATTAAAATTTACTGTGAAATGTTTTAACCTCTTCAGTTGTTGTGTGAAAGTGCCAATTGGGTGTCATTCCTATTGCCGAGTGGCTTTCGCCACTACGCCATAAGCCAATCAAAATCTATCTCCTTAACTAGCTTGGATTATGAATAGGAATTTTTAGACTGAACCCGAAATCAAACAGGTCTCTTGACCCAAAACTTAATATGCATTGAGTTAAGAAAAAGGGAACAAGTTACCAATTGCAATTGTTCGACACTGGGTTTCTCGTCCAAATCCACGTACTTCGGCAGCCAGCAGTTGTTGTAACTGGTCATATAAGATAAGCTGCCAGAGCTATGCCAGTGGAAATTGATGCACTTGTTCACGAAGTAGTGAGAGGCTCCCAACATCATGAGAATTGTTACCACTTGCCATTTAAGAATCTAACGTAAGATTAATAGTAACGTCATTGATTTAGTTAACGATATTGATTCGGCAGCAGTTTTTTATAACCTATTAAATCTGGATGATTCTGATTAAGTTATTTGCTGTCTTTTATTTTTTTATTACAATACTTAATGGCACACAATTTTGAACATACAAAAGGTATAATTCGAACATACGATGGTCTTATATATAAGTAGCCATATCTTCAAGACAATCTTTAGATAGCTATAAATAAAGAAACCCTAATAGATCTTGCAATGTCATATTAAATACTTTAATCAATGCTTTAAGTTGTGTCAGGAGCATAAAGTTTACCTAAAAACAAAACTAAAATACATACCATAATAAAAGCCATGTTCGCTGTTGGCGTGTCCGCAACATGATCAAAGTATCCCGTCAAAAGATACATGTGAGCGAACTTCGATAGGGTGTTGATAAGCAAAGCACTGTTATCGTCAATTTCCTTTGTCAGCTCCAGTCTAATCAACGTGCAGATAGGTAGCACTCCGATCAAATCAAGAGTGAAGCCGTGAGTTAGGTAATGCAAGAAACATTTCAGTTTGTCGCTGATGAGTAGCCCACGTTTGTCGTAATAACCCAACTAAAAAATAATTATTTCAGAGTACTCATGTTATTATTACAGTACAAATATGAATGTGTAAGGAAATAAAACAAAGAAGTACCTATACATCTAAATATATTGACTATCTATCGACATTATAACCGATTTCTATATTTGTTACCAAATATTATTGTTAATAAAAAGTGATAAAGTTTACAAAATTCAATGAGCGAGTTTAAAAAATATGTGGATTTATACAAAAACTATACAATTTGACGAAGCTGTGGGGTACAACAAATAACCAAATGTTATATAAAATTATTTTAAGTGTTTGTTACTTTGGTGGTATGTTGGTTTGAGTCAAGTCTTCCAATTTGTAATAAATACGATCTGGTGCTACGCTGAGGGTTGCCTCTAGACGGGGAAATTCCTTAATTGTGAGTGAACAACACAGTTTTCAATATTTTACAGTACGAAAGCTTGGTTTTAGTTATTTAAACTATGAATTTATAATTTCCTTAAATCATACTTTACCATGTGTAGAACTTCATATCTATAAAAACTCTGAAAGATATCTTTTTTTGACACCTTCAGAAGTTGAGTAGTACAGTTTAATTACAAAATCAGTATGATATATCATTTTAAGTAAAACCTTTTAATTTTATGTTAAATAAAAATCTTTAAAACTATGTTTTAGATAGTCAAGCAGATCAAAAGAGTAAAAACCTATTCAGTTGTCTTTTGACATATGATGTTATAGAAATTATTTGGAAAACTGTGAGTAACAGAAATTACTTAAGAATAAATATAATACATTAATCTACCCTTTGTGATCTTAAGTACGATACCATCTTACTAATGGACGAAAATGAGCCCATTAATGATGCTATAGCCACTACTTGTAGTTATTACTTGCGAAATGTACAATATAATAATATTTACTTACGAACATCTTCAGTATTATATCTATAACTGCTATACCATCGCATATTGCACTTATTGCCATTAAAATTCTACGATGGGGAGCACCGCAACCCCCTGAAACATCGTTGTAACGATTATTGATAAAAATTACTTCATCAACACAAACCATAATCGTCCCACTGCTTAGCTCGAGTATGGAGTATCGAGTTTTCACAATCTAAGGTCTAAAAGGAGTCTTAATTATTTGGTTACGATCTTGGAAGTATTTTCAATACCATTACCAATTTGAATGTCAAAAAATATATAACCTTGTAGAGCAGAAGAGCTAATAGACACAGCAACTGTTACAGCTCTTATTAACATCCAGACGATGATAAATCTGTAAGTAAAAATGCACTTTTACAACTGAATATTTCAAAATTAAAAAAAAATATTTGCCTAATTGTTAAGGTAAGCAGAAGTGATAGGAAAACTTCAACAAGCTACTACAGTGTAATTTTGGGATTGCCGCAGAATCATTCAAGAAGTGTGTCACTTATTCACCCAACTACCTACCGTGCACGCTCAACTAACCCAACCTAACCTTATTGATTATGTCTAACATAATCTTGCTGCTGTGCTGTAAGCGCTTCGCATATAGGTACGCGAAAAGAATCAAAGTTGTAATGAAATGGTGGGCAATGATGTTAACAATGCATAGTTTTTTGTATTTAATCAAAGGAGTTTGGAAGGGGCTGAAAAATCTCGTGAAATTTTACTAACGAGACCTGATTTTATAATTACACGGGAGCCGCGAACAGCGTCATTAAATATATTGAATAACATTTTTGGACGACTTTCAACGCCTTCGTAATTTCTGGGAAATGTAATTAACGAAAAATGAAAAACGATAATCACATCGAAGGTATCTGAGAAAAACTTACTGGACATAATTATTAAAGTAATAGATTTCTTAACAATGATGTTTAGTCTTTTGTCTATGTAACTATGCGTGTTTCCAGTTCATGTCAAAAACTCCGTAACCGATACAATAGCAATTTTCGCTGAAGTATTGCATTAAGCTTGAGCTAACATTTACGATATTCTTTATTTCGGTTGGCTTACAGATAACGAATATATTATTTTAAAGAATATCATTCAATATTTTTACGAATATGGGTTAGTGCCCAGTCCTAGTTAGTTTTAAGATATGTTTTTTGAAACGAAGCAAGAGCAGTTAATAAGTAATAAATAAAGTCAAAAAATAAATCTTCAGGCGTATAAGAATAAAAATTAGTGTGCTCATAATTTAACATATTGAATCTTTCCTGAAATATATTTTTCTTTTCACTGAGAGTTGTTAGATTGTCGTTATTTTAGGCTCGTTTAGTGCTCTAATATAATTGAGTGTAACGTGCATTTCGATCTATCTATAACATCAAACTTACGGAGATGATGGCTGTAACCAACTTAAACCAGGTACTGGGCAAGATATCCTTTTAGATTCATCGTAATTAATATGCGTTCGTGATTTAGCTGCATTCAATATCTTATCTCGCAGTTTGGTTTGGTACTGAAACACAATGAGTATTTACTTAAGTGTTTTTTTAATTATTCAAAATATGTGGAATCATGGTAAGTTAGGTTCCTTTCTGAAGCTGAAGCTAAAAAAAATTGCAATCTATTTCACTTGCAATTGCAGAGGTTCACAGGTAGGTTTGCAGCTTTTTCTAAGAATACGCCACTATTGCCTCTGGAGCCCCAATGATAGTGATTACTTACAAATATTAAGCCTAGTTGGTAATTAATCAGGACCCCGGATTTTCGGCAAAAAACCTATTTATTTATAGTCTCTTTGAAATATTGTCACTTACTTCTTTGTGTTTGTTCGCGTATTCCTGGTAGATGTTTCTATAAGGCGTGGTGAATTTTCTAATACAAGTTTCGAAGTAAACCAGCTCCGATGGGTAATGCTTAAGAATAGCTAAGAAATCTTGTATTTTTAAGTAGAGAACCTGAAATAATACATTTTATTTAAGCACTTATGATAGATTTATTATTGGAAATCTTTTACGTTCAGTTTGGTAGGTGTGCTTAAAGAATGAGTTTTGTGCATTATCGTTTTAATTTTTCATTATTAGTACTGCAACATCTTAATGCAACTTCAAATCTATTTATACATAAGTTTGCACAATACCATTGTCACAGTATTTTGTTAAATCTAATATATAAAAATGAATGTTTATCCGTATGTCCTTTATAGAATCGTAAACGATACATTTAATCATGTGATGATCTTTAGCAACGTTGTTGTGTATGAAGGTTTCTAAGTTGGTACGATCAATTTTCGACAGATGGCGCCACTGTCATTCCAATAAATTGTATATTGGCGTAGCAACGCGCACAGGGTTCAGCT
>DWPA01007117.1:0-10537 GCA_018251375.1 Calpodes ethlius | reverse complement strand
CTGACTGCTCCTTTAGTTCTTTCTTTTTACTAAATTATTTTTGAAGAAGCAGGCATAAAACATTTCTCGATCGATTACAATTATGTTATTTAAATTTGAGATCGCAGACGCGGTAACCACTTTGTTATGTTTACATTTTAGAGTCTAAGCTTACATGTAGCGAAGCGGTTATTTAATGGGCAGTATTCAATTTATATTACCTAACGCCTACATACAACTCTAGATTATAAAGTGTCCAAATCAGCTAAAAACGGGTTAGTAATCTAAGCACATTACTCTAAACTTTACGTTGTTAACACTGGCACAGTTCCTGCCCGCGCCAAGCTTGAAATCAAACACGGAGTAAACTATTGCAATTGACGCTATTTACGATCAGCCAAGATCGCCAGCCCTCTGGCGGGTGCGTGTTTCCAGCCGTTGACAGTTGAAAGGCGACCTGCATACGACCATAGAAACTGCGCAGTCCGCTAATACCAGGGCCGGGCTGTCCGCTGTCCATCACGCAACGACGGTTCCTCTCTACACTGGTCACGGCGAATGGTAATCACCCTATTCTCGACCAACTACTCCGTCAATCAAAGCTTCATAATTAGTACTATGCGGACGACAGTAAGTCTCCTTAAAGAATAGGTACGCGTAGATATTATCGGCTTGTATATGTAATAGTTAAAATGCTGTAAATTCTTATACGTTAACCTTTTATAAAAGTATTACTAAGTAGGTATCTGTCTGCTATAAAACATTCCATGTTTATTCCTTGTTGATAATGACAAATATTTTAATGGTAGGGAAATAGTTGCTTGGATTACAGTAATAAAATACTTGAATGATATATTTATTTTGAGGCTTACTTAAACAGAATTCCAAATTATCGATGCAGTAGTTATGATCGTAAATTATTAGTTATAAAGTGAGTCTGCTACTGTTCAGACAATTTGCCTGATTTACGTAAATCTAGCTGGTATATAAGCGATCGCTAAGCTGTCCCATGATCAGTTTTGCTGATCCGTAATGTATCGACAATGCTTATCCACTCAACTAAGGCTATAAAACATAAGAATGGTGGCCAATATTTTGTCTTACCGATCGATAGCAATATTTCAACGTAACTCGACTCTATTGCCACAGGATGGATCGATCTTTGCTATTTTCTATTCAAAGTTCACACAGGTGCCATCGCATCAATCGTATAGATCTATCGGCAATAACAAAGCAATTGTTGGGAACTCCGTGACGGAGTAATTCGTCGTTTCCCTCGCTGGACGCGACGATTAGCCCACCTCTATTTACTTGTCTATCGGCTCGGCTGGAGCTGGCAGCTGACGCCGGACGCGGCCGACAGACGGACACCGTTACAATTACAATATTGACTTAGAAAAACGTTTGCCACGGACAACCGACTTGTCTAATTCGAACGCGATTAGACGTAGACATCTAGACCGTTTCGCGATTGACTGGAACGGTACTCGATAGGAAATACGTTCCCGACCTGCAAATTGTCTCGCTTTAACGTCCGTTTTCTACCTCGAATTACTCGCACGACGTGGCTCTAAAAGATTTAAATTGGACCCAAAATTTATCCCTGAATAAGCTTTACACTCTTAATTCAATTATAATAGTTGGAAAGTGGTTCTTTTCTTTTCTTATTTTTTATCCTGTATAAATGTAAAATGTCTCCAACAAAGGTTCTGATCCTATCGTGTCAGACTTGCACCGTATAATAAACTGTTTGTATATATTATGTAGGCAATTAAATTAATATACTGCTATGTAGGTAGGTGCAATATTTCGGCGCTGGAGAAAATATTTACCTATAAGTGCTCCGAGGTTCGAGACGGAGATCTGATGCTCCGTTCGGCTCCCACAGGCAAAATATGAAGAGATCGCGATCTCGCGCGGGGCACGACCGGCCGGAGATCACACGTGGAGCCGAGACGTCTATCGCCCTTAATCACTGATTATCTGCTGCGCCACAGGAACAATGCCGCCACAAGCCACAACGCTCAATAAATGAACGCAATTAATGCCATCGTTCGTAATGTTCGTAAACACTGCCGTAAAGAGCACAGCTCGCCTGGACGGATATTGCATGTGTAATTTATTATACAATAATTAGATACTTCTTAAACTACTTTCCGTTTTAACCGTTTACTAAAATATGTTCTTTATTACGAAGTTTGTTTCCTGAACAATTTCTCTTCAAACGGTTCCTTGACAAGACATTAAATTCCGAAGACCTTTCCTCGAACTAGTGTTTCCCTTGAAAACTAATCAGTGCCAGCCATTATGGCACTGGGCACCGACTTTACGTACGCCAATATATCTCGAGAGCTCTCGGCGCCGCGTTCGTCTCCAAGGTATTAGCACTGACAACTCTACAATAGTCCATAATTATGAAATGTGTAGTAATTCCAAAAGGACGTGTAATTTTTCTCTGGCGCCGAACAATGCCAGGTCGTAATGAAAGAAGTCAATCAGTCGATGTCTGCGAAATACGCTCGCGTTAATTTATGCACCACCCGACTGAACCTTCGTTTCGTTCACAAGGGCTTTAAACGTGCTTCTCTCGCAGACAAAGGGCGATGAAACGGCGTTGTGCACGTGAATATTGTTGCATAATGCGAGTTAAAATCCAAAATATAAATAAAAAAGCCGGCTCGCTCGGAATTAACGCGAGACGTAAACGAACGCGACGGCCCATATAGACGTGTCGGCACGACGCGACGCGGCGCGTGTTGAGCCTACGCGCGACGCGTGAAAGCTATACTTAGTGCTTACGTCCTAGCCTCTTATGAATTTATTGCGAACGCGGTATTATTTACTAGCATTATACGCACAATTTGCGAAGCTGTCGCAAGGGCCGGCTATAATTTCCCGATGGCAGCAGATCCATCAATACGCGCCCGGGGCCGCGGTTGCTTTCAATTTGTAGGCCGCTGCATCGCCGGCAATTACCGTCCGGACGGAAGGCCGATCATCATCGATATACGCGCTTAATAATGCCTAATGACACTTAATAAAGACAGAAAATAAAAGTGTGACGATTATTTACAGTCTTCGCGTAAATCTTAACGGTTCATAACTATAGATCCTGCGTACGTAAATATCTACCCATCTACACGTCACGCGTATCATGATTATGCAGATAACATTAAAGAAATTAAATTATCGATCAAACGGAATTTACAACGGCCTTTAATTTAAATAAAGTTAGCTTCAGGTCGTTTATAAATTTTTCGCTAATTATCTACGATGCAGATAGTGTTAGATATAATACGAAGATTGCACGAAACTTCAATATATTGTATAAACATTCTAATGAACTATTTGCTTATAATTAACATATTATTTTTAGTCTACTTCAAGCTAGAGTTTTTAAATGAGAAGAGCGTATTTCGCTGGCACTTTTTGAATGAAATTTACTGCAGTATTGCTAAGAAGCTTGTTCGACTATCGATCTACTGACCATGTTTATAACGACCATGTTAACCTTCTTTTGGATGATCTAGTAAATTAAAACATTATATCCTTAGATACTTACATTGCGTTGTTAAGACTTTCAAATATGACTTGTGTACTGAAATTTAATACAAAAGGCAATAAATCAGCAGATATTTCGAATGTAAGTAATTAATACTACTTCATAAATCTAGTCATAAATCAAACTGTTGAAATTGATTTGAAGCAATAAGTAATACATTCAAAAAACTAAAAACACGATAGTATTAGTGTGTTAAAGCAAAAAGTATACTATGTATGTGTATGTGTACTATGCAGTTCACCATTAAGGAGTTTCTCTGTCTGAAGACATACCTCAGGGCTGAAGTCTGGTTTTGATAGGGTTTAGAATAAGCTATCATAATTTAAAGCACATGTGTATATAATTTTATGTTTGTGATATCGTCGGGAGACAACCCTGGTTGTAGTATCAGGTTATAATTATTATTAAGAAAAGTTTAAAATATCATCTCCTTAGAATAAGAGTAAATTATTTTTACTCAGTTGGTATGATTTAAACCACACATACACTTTAAGTTAAATAAAGGCTTGTAAAAAGCGCCATCTGTAAATTAGGTACCAAATACTTATGTATAGGGGATCTATTATTATAACTTTCATTTCAAAACAATAATCATAAAATATTTTGTTCAGATGAGTGTAGTTTTTACAACTACTTAAACACAGCGTGTAATTCAAAGATCTCTTTGACAACTAAAATTAAATTTTACTTGGTATAAATCATTAATATAGCCAAGCATAAGGTTTTTAGGTAACTGAATATTAAATGTCTGTAACGATTTGCCTTTGTATAAGCATGTAACTCCTCCTCCGTAACGTCCTTTAAAGGTTTTAATATTATTTAATACTCTAGTCCGTGAACTGTATTAATTATGCATCGCTTATGTCTAATAAATAAAACAATAGTATAATTTGTTTTCGTTTATTAACACTTAGGGCTCAACCCTGATATGTGTCACTACGCTCGTGAGCTGCTCACATTTTTACAAACAATACAAATTGATCTTCACAAAACATTTTACACAACGACACAAAACTTAATGACATTATGACGTCACAATGTTTACAACGCAAGGTATTTGATTACTTATAACATTTCGTTAAGATATTGCGTCTATAGGAGACAAGTAACATATTTATAAACATGACTGAATGTTACAGAATTACATAATAATAAAGGATGAAAGCTTAATAATGAAATAATACTCTGATCGTATCATGGTACTTATACAACAATTAAATCCAGTTAACAATCAATGATCAATATTGAAATTTTCAATCAACTTCAACAAAATGAGCCGCGTGGTGGGCTGCCACCAAACGGTCACACTTGTGACGTCACTGACGTATTACCAGACAACTATAAACTCTAGTCAATAAAACCTTTTTTAGTATTTGAAATGTATTCCAAATTTAAACGTCCTTCACGCTCATTGGTATAGCCAGTTTAAGTTCAACGCTAGCTGAGTCTTGGAACTTGTTTTATCTTTTTATAAATTTGTAAGTAACAATTATATCTGGCGTAAGTGATCGCCACTAGTTATGCAGCTCGGGGCGATAAAACGCAACTTAGTGAGACCATTCACACTCGTCTTGAATACGTCAACACCGTTAACACATTGTACAGTGTACACTGTGCTTAGTGACCCGTTTAATACGCTTCACGCCTCTAGCCACCGTAGCGTGATAGTACTGGCTTCCTCGTATTTCATATTTGTAGCTATCGTTTAACTTGGTTTAGAATTTTATTATAAGACAACGACCTCGTCAGCACAGAGGTCCTCATGTTGTATTCTAATAGACTGGGCATATTTAGTTCGAAAGTATCATGACTGGTAAAAGTTTATTTTGTTAAAAAATGTTTTAATATTTAAACTTAAGTATACATACTTCATAATTAGGCTTATGAAAACAAAATATATGTATAAATGTATATGATTACAATGTAACAAAACCCAATACATCGGTTTAATAAACTGCGTTGTCACTTGATCCAATCAACATTAACAATATTTTGTATCGAATTAAGTACTTAAATGTGAGCAAAATTCACGACATATTCCTTTCTACCAAAACTGTCGTCTTCAAATTCCCTTATTAGTACAAACTACGTGTTCTATTTACAGTGCTTATCCTACAAAAATAATTTAATCAACCACTATACAATACATACAATCTTTCGCCTTACAGAGATGGAATATACGTAAGCTTAGCTACAATGTACATTAGAGTTAGTTCTAGATATAATTTATTATTTTATTGTATCACTGGTTTTACTATATTGGTAGACGTCTAAGGTTATTTTAGTAAAGAAATGTCATGGCCGATAGCTGACACCCTTCTATTGGGTGGGCATGTATTGTGTACGCAGACTGACCTTTGTAGACATTCGTACACACAAATAACTAGAAAGTATATTTGACAGTACATTTGTTGGTTATAAATCAAATAAATAAATATAAACTACATTCTGACTTCATTTGTAACTGTAGTCAAAAATAAACGGATTTAATTCAAGTCTTTAATAATTTTATTGTAAAAGACATCATTTTAGAATCGTTTTTTTTTAATTATGTTTTTTTATTCAAATGTAATGTAAATATCATTATAATAAACAGTTTTATACGTTCATTGCATTGTTATATAGATTTTACACAAACAAATAATACGAATTACAAATCGTGGATTAATTCATGTGTCCGAAAAGTTATTGTAAAATTGAAGTCTTTAAGAATAAACATACTGTTATTATATTATTAGTCTGTGATTATGAACTTTTTAAGTAAGATAAATAAATATATTAGGTACAAAAAAATATTCGTCAACTATCATTCACATAACATTTGCTACATCTCACATTACATAAAAGGACACCACATTTATTATATATTGGAAGAGTGACACGTATATAATCACTTATTTACATACAGGAATGTTCAAATGGTTTTAAAAATACAATAATGGCGCTTGAACAGCTATAGTTTCAATTGATGCGATTACGAATCTTTGGTTCATTTGTGAAATCTGGATCATCAAAAAATATGTTTTATTAAATTATACATTTCGTTGAGATTAAAGATAGCGGATGTCAACAGAATTAAAATTGACGGCATGTAGGTAACTAAGATGTTGTTAAATCGATATATCTATACAATTAAAACTATTATCTTCTTGGGTAGGAACCTTCAAATTATTTTTACAATAATTGTAATGACAATCTAGAGAGCTAGTTAAATATAGACAGATATATTAGAATAATTAAATTTACTTACAATATTTTATACTTTACTAGTCTTACCAACACACTCATATTGGTTCACATTCATAGTTACTTGTCACACATCTCACTGTCTAAGAGAGTCATCGATGTCACATTGAGAGTTCGGGGTGACACTACTGCTTTGGTTTGCGTGGCGGCGTCGCGTCGTTCAGAGGGGATGTCTCGGTGAAGGGGAATGCTCCGGGCGGGAGGTTGCAGAAGGGTGCGCGGGGGGAGGGTAGGGGCAGTATCTGAGCGGCGCAGGCGGCTTCTGCAGCCAGAGGTCTGGAGGAAGCGCCAGCGGCTGCGGCCAGGCGGCGGGCCAGGCGCGACCGCCAAGCGCCAGCAGTTGCAAGGCCGGGGGGGTCCGCGCCCACGCCGCTCGCTTCTCCGCCTCGTCTTCCCCGGCGCTGGAGCCCGTGTACAGTCGGAGCGGCGATCGAAGCAGCTGCTGCTCCATCAACATCAGCTCCATTGGATCTCTGAAAAAAGAGGAAAATATTGTCGTTTAGATAACCGTTTGAAAAATACAAATTAAATTTTTAGTTATGTTAGAATAATTCACGGAATTGTAGTACATTTCATCAGTTATTCAAACCTGGGTAATTTGTTAGGTTAGAATAATATTGCGAAGGTTTAAGTATGTAGTAGCTAAATTTACAGATAGCTTATGCCTAAATTGATCATAGAAAATTAGTTTTAGTTACACTGCTAAAATTATTTCTTTGAATATGTATCTAGTTAATGGAATAACTGACGTTAATATCTCGCGAATCAAAACGGAACCCAGGAAGCGGAAGCATTTTGCGGACAATAAAGACTCCTATTTTAGTTAGACTGATCGTGCCAAGTACGAATGAATTGTGATTCTACGAACGCATGCTTTTGCGAGTTGGTCTGTTCGTTAGCTTTCATCGGAGCATAACCTATAAACCAGTTCGCGGAAAGACAGGCCACCGCGGGCCACGTGGCGTTTTCAAATACCATAAAACATTATTACTATCGTCAACGCCGGGGTTATGCAAAACTCCATTACAATAACCGACGATTTCTGCTCATTGTTTTAAGTGTCGTGTTATCCCCCGTTCGAGAGTGTAATACAATATCTACGTCTAGAAATTGAAAATAGGGTTTTTACTTAAATTTATGGTACGTTTAGTAGCTTCTTACATAAAAGTTAAAGAGCTCACAACTTTCAATTACGTTAAAGTGAAAGAATAGGTAATAATACGTATAAACGCGAAACAGGTTTTCCTCCGTAACAACCCGAGCCATAATAACTAGACGAACTGCTACTTAAAGTAAAGCAGGTCGGATCCGATCAAGTAATAAATACACACTTCATAAACTTTCTAAGATGGATCTGGAAGTAATAGCGCAAGGAACAATTTTGATATTCCCGTTCTGGCGAACGTCGCCGGTTTCGTCGAAGCATGTTTACGAGCTAGGCAGTTAACGAGGCGCAGTATGCTCGTCCTTACTGCGCGCTGATGCCCTTTATCTGTTCCCGGAGGCTGTGACCGCCACCGCACCAACTTCGCGGTAATTCGCTATTTTCGCCTCTCTTCGAAACTATTTAGCACTTGCAACCGCAAGTAATGCAGCTTTCATGATCTTGCGATCATATTTTTTATCGGAATCGGTTACACCGCGTACGGCGCGTAACATACGAGCGAGTTCAACAGGAGCTGTTGATTGGCGATGTAAAATAATTTTAAATAAAGTTAAGCGTTTAGACGATGTTCAATATGGGATGATACTCTCCAATACATCCCGTGGGAGTTAGCTAGAGTTGTTCCCGCTCCGGCCGGGTCGAGGTCGACTGAAATGTGATGTAGTGCGTTATTAATGGGCTCCACGTCTCGAGCCTGCGAGCGGAGCGGCAAATGAGCGTGACGTTACGCCTGACTCGGAGAGAGGCTCGAAATTGGCATGACATCACGAGATGCCGTGTCGAATTTAATCTATCACCATGGCCGCGGTCGGCCTTAGGCGCCGGCGCGCTCACACCGGGAATTAAAACAGGTAGTGCCCACACACGTTAAGCAAAATATAGAATTTTATTACATCCCTAATTTCTATAAAAAGTTCTAATGACGGGTGCTAATGATAAACCTTGGTATTCACACGCATCGTTAAAAAACTTTACGTGATCACGTCATGCTAACATAATGCAGCAGCACCAGGGTGTGACAATAAACTAAACACTGGCCAACTATGGTTAACTCAAGTCTTTAGAAAAAAAAATTTACTCGGAACATTTGTCACTGGATCACAATGGTTACCATGGTTACCGGACCGCCATTCGAAGGGTCCTGGGTTCGATTCTGTTCATTCATTTCTGTTCTTTATCCGATGTTTTTCTTTTTCTGTTTATATGTGTGTGTGTATGTTTTTATAGCAAAAATGTCGCAGGAAATCCTAGGATAGAACTACAAATTTTCACCGTTTAAAAAAATTACAATTTTGTCCCTGTCAATAAATTCACAACCGATCTCCTATTTATTGCAAACTAGCCGCGTTGTCCATTCTGTAAATCTACTCCTCGACGTTTGGTGGTGGAAGACGAGGTAGATTAGGTCCGAGTGGAGTGCTCGTGTCGTTTCGGGTGCTGCGGGGGCGTTAATGGCGTATTTATTACGATCTCGGCATCGGCCGTAATAGCCGACACTCGCGGCAAATTACAGGGCGGCCGCTCTCCGCCGATATTAGAGACGGCGAGCTGTTATCGACAGGGTTCGCACCAGTGCAATACGGTGTTTAATTTAAATAAAAATATTAATATAATCTAGATAGATAGATAGGTAGATAAACTATATAGATAGATCGCAGATATTAATACAGAATTAGAATAATTCAATCGTTACATAAGATAATACAAATGAAATTGTTAAAAGATATTATTCATTGAATATGAGGCTACAACCTATTATATATCAAATTAATCAGTATTTTTAAGTAACGATTGGATTATTCGATAACAAAATTATAGGCATGACTGTAACAGTTAGGTATCTATAGTTAGGGACCTATAGGTCACCGATGAGTTATGAATAATAAAGAAAACTTCATCGTATAAAAAAATAAGTAATAGACAACCACTTGATTGATGTTATCCTTGTTAGGTCTGAGTGGCGCAAATTAGGGCAGGTCTATGTCCAGCAATGGACCTTTAAGAGCTGATAGGTAGATAGGAGTATCTTGAGGTGTCATCAGACGTCTTGCACAAAATTATGAAAAAAAAAATGATATATTTATCGATGTTTCGCAAAACGAAGCTCATCACTGAACAAATCGCGTAACCATCGCACATATTAGCCGCATCAAAAACAACTTCGACATCTGCTAGCGTTAGTTTATTATTTCTGAGAAGTATCTTAAGCTTATTACCATACGGCGAGATGTGATTAGCACCTCGAGTCTTTTATAACTATTTTGTGGTAATAGCTGGCAGGATTCAATTATACTCAATACGTATGTTTTCATATACATATAACGCCTAGACGGTTTGTTTCTAGATAGCATGGTGGCATAAAGTGAAGCATAAAAATATTGTACGTGTGTGGTAATGTCGTGTACGGTAGTCGACACGCACACAAGCGTGAGACTGTGTTTTTTTAACACTACGAAGTATTCTCTAGCTGGTAATCATAAAGAAAAAAATAGCGAAAGTTTTTTGTTTTTCATATTTTTGTATATACTTCGTTTTCATCTTACTAAGGTAGCCTTCAAGACATTACGAATACCTAATATATAAAA
>DWPA01007116.1:0-10538 GCA_018251375.1 Calpodes ethlius | reverse complement strand
CGGTGGTACCACCCCGGGCACACCAAACATGGGACCTACCATCTGTAGTAATTTAACATTAACAGATAAAACAATACTTTACCTTACAAAACCTTACCTACAGAGCGAAATTGTATACATTAAAGAATTCGTGTATCAATCTCGTATGGTAAATATTTAAATATATTTCAGTGTGTCATCTCAATCTTGGAAAATACGATATTTATTTATGAGTAATGTTTCGTTTCTGTATGTTTACATTTGGCGTAATATTTTTTTTCGTACAAATTTCTACAGACCTTATAAAAATAATATGCAATTATTACGAGTATTTTAAAACTATATTTTATTATACAACTCTATGTACAAATTACACTAATTTGTAAACTTTAATACATAGTGTGCCCTATAGATTAAATCTTGTTTTTTTTTATATTTCTTTGTATTTTTACAATAATTATACAAATTATTATTTGCTGCTATAAAATAAAAACTCACCACTACATCTCCATGTTTGAGGCCATATAAAAGACCTGGATATGGTGCCAGGTCATATATAAGATAGATTGTCATCAAGACTGAAGGAGTGTGTTAAAATTCAACTTGATAGAATAAGAAGAGTTGGTTTTAAGTACACTTGCAAGATTGAACCCAAATAAACATACTAACGAACTAAGAAACATTGCAAGTTTAATAAAAACTTTTAAAAATCCTAATTCGTGTTATTAAACTGCTATATTTAACGTCCTTTAACAAGACAGCCCTTGTCCTTCAAATAGTCTATTTTTACTTTTGATTGGAATGTAAAGTAGATTAAAACTTTTTATTTTACAATCTTAAAAACATTTAATGATTGTGAATAGATTCTAGGATATAAAGTCTTAGTTGTCGTTAAGTGACCGAATTACTTCACTTAAAAGCCACTCAGGTAAGGCTAACAGCCTTTTAACACGGTAATGAGAAGCAAACCCCAGGTAAATTACTCAACTAATTAAAAAAAAATGTATGTTTACTTGTGAACGCTTAAATTAAGTTATATTTTGTTTACGCCAGTCAATAATCAAATTTTGCAAGATGAATTGGGATTACCTTTTCTTATCCTATGAAGTTAAAACTTTACACACTGGTATAGTTCTGATAAAAATGCATCTTTATGTTAAATGTGACCAGACCATATTCAGACTGTGCTTCAGACGAGGGAACTCCTCAATAGTGAACAGCACAGTTACTTATTTCTTTGCATTATAAACGCGTGTTTATTTAAACTGTAAATTTATTTCAAAACCAATTATTTATATATACAGGATGAGATTAATTTTGACCACAAATATGTTGTACAATACAGTTGGAACACAAAACAACTATAAAACCTCATTGTATCCGAAACACGTATTCAAATATTCCTCTATACATATTTTACTCACAAATTCATATACTCCACGCTTTTGGAATAAAAACTTGGAATTTAATGTGAGATTCTTATCAAATTTACATTATCTCGGGGCTCCTCGCTGTTCGTCTGTTCAGTGTTATCGCTTCAAGAACTTACGCAGACAAATCTATAAAGCTGGCTTTTATGTAATCCTGTGAATATCGCGTTGTTTAGCCTTACTGGAAAACATTATTATATACGTGACATTAACTTACATATTATAAAACAAAAAATATATTTTGCAGCACATAAAGATCGTTAATACTTTACAATATTACATATGTAATAGAAATTTCATAGTTGTTATTAAATATTCCATTGTGTAGACCAGCAGCTTGAAATAAACAGCAACATTAGCAGAAGTTGCGTGAAAAGTCTTCTTAAAAAGAGTAGATTCGCCCCGTATTCACAAACAATACTATGAAGTCTCACATTGGAATAGAAAGAGAGGAACGATTGTTTATATTCCCAACTCCTTCACTCTTGTTTTAGAACAATGCCAAAGACAAGGATGGAAATACGAACAATCGATCTTTTCTTTCTATTTCACTCTGAGACCTCTAAGTATTGTTTATGAAAGGGTTAGTTCCACCGCTTAATTTTACACTGCTTACTGTTGATTCAACGCTCACTCCACCCATATGTTTCAATAAACGAACGTTCGAGAATCATCGTTCGAAATTTAAAAATTCATCATCCTGAGCTATGTCGCATCGACTTCAGTAGTAATATTTCATCCGTATACATTTACTTGTTAACGAAAAGCTGAAATACAGCTTGCCGTGTATCCCCGATTTACCCCGACGTCTCTGTGACCTTTCATGACCTCATGATGAGCGGGCGGATAAAACGCGTTTCTCGCTGTCATTTTATTGAGCGGACATGTGTATGGCGGTTTAATCCTCTTTGTGTGGCTACAACCCATTAGCGGTTCACTGCACTTCGCCAAGGCTTTGAGCGCCATGCTTCCTAACGCTGCACTGCTATTGGTGCGGTTAGAGAAATCATTGTCGAAAAAACTTCGTTAAGCCGAAGACTAACGTAGTGGGTTAAAAAAATGTCGTCTGCGTAGTGTATGTTATTATTTTGACATTAAATACTTTGTATGCTATTTTTAGTGCGCTCATTAACGCGTTAAGATGCAAAAGTAGTAGTGATATATGTATTTCAAGTGGGAATGATTTGTAAAACTGTAGATAATTTAATTTGATTAATTCGCTTGCATAGAACATGTAGAACAGATTGTAAAAAGATGGCGCCATGTAGAAAAAAAGAAAACATAATCTTTATTCTATTTTACTTGTAAGTATTTATTAATGGCGAAGAACGTAAGCTTGAAATTCTAAATGCATTTGAATTATTAATATTGACAATAAATTAAAAAAGTTAGGCATTATAAAAAAATACCTTTGCAAAATAATCTGCATTTATTACGATATCATGTGGTAATATCTTAAGAAACTTTTGAACTGTGAACACAGTAAGGGTTTCGCCACTACTCAGTTATTCAACTACTATTTTAATTATCATTGTTTTACAAAGTAACAATTCGAACGTGTGTGGTAAATAATTTAAATATATTGTTTATTTTATTTGTTAAATTGTATAAAATAATACTGATATACATTTCTCTCTTTTCAGGTAAGTAAAGACGTAATATAATTTACGGGAAAAACGTTTGCCGAAACTTGCGTCCCTGCGTAAGTCTTGTTAAAATTTCATGAAATATTTATTATGGAAAAATTTTACTTTGTAATCGAGAACTACATAATTACATCTTTGTATTTAATTTTACATAAACAACTGTAAAATATAACAACTCAAGGTCACGGCAGTTAACGAAATGTTTTATTGAAAGCCAGTCACACAATTTAGGCAGAGAAAGGAGATCGAATGCAGTTATTTTAAATCCTCTTCGTAATTACATGTTTACTGAAAAATGGCAGGTGTTGCAAAACATCCCACTTAAAAACCCTATTTACAACCCAAAACCCTTCACACTCCCCTGTCCTTTACCATAAACGGAGGGTAGTCGAGTTGCCGACAATTAATCCACTTTTCTCTAATCAAATCAATGTTAAACATACATTTATGGCGATACACAACGAGCGGCAATGGTTGTCGTATCTTACCAAAAAAATTGTTAAATAAACGCTGATGTTAAACGATAATGGCTCCTAATGTACGGTAATAAAGACGAGACCGTGCGCACGATTAAGTTGGCTGGAACGTCACACCCTTGGTTTCGAATGTGGTGAAAGATCATAAGAGGTAGCGGATTGATGTCTTGTGTCGAAATTTTTACTTTCAATTTACTGAAGTGGTTACATTTGTCTATAGATAAACGATCGAATATTATACCTATCCTATGATATTTTCTGTGTATAAATAGATAAAATACGAACCTATGTACGATGTGTTACCGGGTAATATAGAAGAGAGAAAAAAGCAAATATCTAGTTCTCAAGCCAAATGAACTGAGACACTTGAAACACAATGAACTTATAAAACACATTTCACTCCCGGTATCGTAGAGCTAGTATCAAATGTTTCTTCCTTTTTCGCCCCGACATTCGTTGATGTATCGGTATATTCTTTGTATATTGCTTAAATATTCATTTAGATATCCATGCAGAGGGTATGTTATTTCTAACGATGAGGATGAAATAATTCGAAATAGTATATTCTCATTGGTTTATCCTTTAAGATTATTACATGTACTATGTCATGAGTGGAAATTATTTTGTTTCCTTTTACTTACATTTAAATTTATTTAACAGCAATAAAAGGTTGTCAGTTCCTTTCTATCTCTAGATGCTAGGTAAAACTTTCTTGTTAGACACCTAATTGAATTTGGCTAAAATATACATGTTAATGGATCTTTCCACAGAAATAAGATGTTCATTCGGTAAAAAGTAGCCTATAGTACTACCAACTATCACCAAACCAAAAATCATACCATGGCGACGCTCTCTATTCTATTAAAGGATAAACAAACAAACATACTTTCGCATTTATAATGTAAGTATGGATTTGTTGTTATATATGTCCAAGCGACGTTTCTGTCCTGCTCATCCTTGTCAGCTGTAAATGGTGCAGTGGTCCCGCCAACTCCCATCCCTTGCCCCACATGACAGTTCCATCGAACGACGCGACATTTGGCACGCTCCTACTAATTGCGCGGCGCGGGAACGCCTTTATCCCTTTCATTTTTAATTGCTTAATGTCCGCGAGTTTTAATTATCGGGGTGTTCTGCGCTTTAGAATCTTTATTGTTATTCAATTGTTATGTGGAAACAATTGTTTATTGTTCCGTAATGCAGTGTTTGTTTATCGTTACGGTGGCTTCTTTGGACCTGTTACCTAGTTGCGCTGTTGGCGGTATTAGGTTTGTGTGCCACGGTACTGCTATCATAATTATTTTGGGTCTCTTGAGCTGCAAAGAGATACATTTTTGTCTGATTTTTTAGATAAACATACACTTAGCAAATATAATGTACGATAGAGGGGAGGGGGGGGGAAGTGGTAGGATTATGGTCACTTGAATCAAATATACTTATTTTTGTTTCATTTTATTACAATTAGAGTAGTAATATATTATGATAAGTTTTGAGATTTCTGATGATAATATTATCTACTGCTTTCCTGACCCGACTCTCTTGTTTCACCGTCCAATTAACGCGTCACTCGTTACGTCACTCGCCGGTGACGTCACATGCATCTCACGCAGAGACGCCGTCATGTTGCCCGCCACAAAGATGAATTGGAAGGATTTAGTCGGCTCTATTCAAAGTTTGAAGCGCTCAGAGCCATGCGATTGTGATCGTGTTTAGCAAAGCTAGGTAGCATCGAATTTAAAACGGGTATTGCTTAGAAGAAAGACGAAATAAAATTTAGCAGCAGAATTTTCTACGTTTTCTTATGTATCGGGCGTCACCGACAGCTAGTGCTTCAAAAGGATGAACGGCAAACGGATTCACTAGCGTGTCAATCAATTATCGATTGCGACTGCTATTTCTTGATGACCAATACTATCATAATAATCTCCCGACCAGGAATTGCATCCTAGGCTGTTTTGTCCCTATCAACTGACCTTGATAATAAACCGACCAAATTAAGGCACGTTTAAGAGAAAGAAGTAGGGCTGGCGACAACGCATTTTTAAAGTATTGATGTGTTTAAACCCTTATAAATGCAGGGTTACGCCCACTCCCGTTAGGTTACGTTGTTCGTAATCCCAAAGACCCATATCCAGGACATTCCAGCCGCGTTGCTGGCACTCGTCCAGGTCCCCGCAACGAACGCATTGTGACTACACGCGGACCAATCCATGAATTGGTAACGTTTTCGCCATTAAATAAATTACGTTTATCTCGTACGAATGCGGCTTGGGGAGATTTTAAATAAGATTCCGGATCAGGGGAACAAATGCAAAAAATATATTTGATTTTATCGAACGAATAAATCGAATTATTTATATTTTGTACCTGGGACAAATGTCTCGATGTACCCAGCATCGTTATCGAAACAATGTTATATGTGGATTATCCTCCGTTAGAACACCTTCATAGTTTGTAAGCGAACGTCTCGAATAAGCTGATATTACAGATATCTTTAAGTAAGTTAATTCAAGCAATTTCGTGTTTGTGAGTTTCTATCTTGGGAGATAAAAAAATCTCACTAAATTGATACAATTCAGCCAGGAACTAAATATTACTTTGTTATCTTGATAGTAAGAATCATATTAATCTGATATAAATGTATACTGAGGTCGGGAATCGAAGTTCAAACCATTCGTTCAACACAAAGAACCACCATCACCGAACATAAAATAGACTCAACATTGGTACAAACACGAATTCAATTTTAATTTCAAATTCTCGATATGAGAAAAATTGAGCTTCGATATTAAAATGAAAATTAAACTGATGTAAATATGCAAATGATACGTTAAAATTAGTTCCATTGAACAAAACGGCGGACTAACAAATAGACGCGTTTAATCACTGAATACATTATTTATTCCAGGTATGGATCGGTTGGTTCAAGTTAGGAGATGTCGCGGATCGAATTAATTGATTTTAATGTGAATAGGATTTTATGACAGATTCACCACATGATGGTAGGTGTGGTTTGGCGGCTTGGTCAAACTAGAAGGTTATACAAGGCAGGCTTCATGAAAAGACAATTATATCAGTAATAATGCAGAATCTCTCGAACTCCTGACAGATGACATGACTGACACTAATGACAAAAAGCCTGTCAACTATCGATTTTGATTGTTGATAGAGTAGCCATGCAAGGAAAACGAATCTCTTATCTATAAATGAATCATATCTGCGATGATGTCTGTGTTCAAAAGGCAAAAATTAAAAGGTTCAGGACTTACCTTTGTCTAATCTATTATTCAGCATTTTTTTTTGTTTATTTGGCAGTCATGAACATGTTTAAGGTTTATCATTAAAAAAAAAATTCGAGCCTAAATATTTTTCCCAGTGCAATTCCTTGGGCGTACGTTTTCCGATGGAAAATGATATTTTTAGTAAACATTTGAGACGAGTTTGTGATATAAAATATCGTAAGCTAATCTTTGCGCCGTGGCTGGAGTATGCAATAATTTATACACACGCGGTAAATCTTACCGTCCAGTCCGAGCGATTTATAATTGAACTATCAAATATAAATTATTGCTGTGTCGGCCATTTTGTATTACGTAATTATATTAATTTTCCTTTGTATAATCAGATGTCGTTCACAGAGATGTATGTACGTTTGGGAATTGGGAATTAATAGAAATGTGAGTGACAATTTGTTATAATGATATAATTTGTGATATTGATATTGTTAGTTATTTAAACTGGCTTAACTTCAATGTTCGTGTGTCCGTATTTAACGTGAATGATATTGTAATAAATAATATAACTTTAAAGGGATATTCCATTGGCTGTTTGTACACTGTAGCACTTTATATACGGTATGTTATTCATTTAAAAGAGCACTATATATGTATTAAATTGAATTCAGTATCTTTGCTAGACTTTTCTAATGGATTTATTATCTTACGTGCTTCCAACTAGGCTGGTATAGGACGTGTTCTGCCTGGCAATCAAGCACTACTTAAGGTTTATTGAGTTATAATGTAATGTATAATCTATTGAGTATTTTAACTTGGTGAAATAAATAATAATTTAATATTTAATAAAAACTAAGGATACTCTTTTTAACTACTTCAAAAAGTTTCGCAAGTAACCTCGTTTGTAGCAAAACCCAAGTGTAGTATGAGGAAAACCTCATACGTAGAAGCTTACCATGAAAATATGTTGCCATTGGATTTAAAGAAATACGTGAAATTTCAACGTCATAGGACAAGAAGAGTTAATTTCAATTGCAACTGACCTAAACAAACATACTAAGAAAAATCCCATCAAGTTAAAAAAAATATAAAAAAAAAAACCAAATCGATTGATACGTGACCGAGTTCTGAAGTAACATTAAAAATAATACAACCAAATTGAGAAGGTCCTCATTTTTTGTAGTCGGACACACAACCATTCATCCGCCGTTATCCAAATTGAACCAATCTAAACCATAGATATATTTTGTAAACCGTTCAGTATACAGTGAACATTTCGTTCAAAAATTGTTGCCGTCGATGTAGTTTACAAAAATTTACAACGACGGCTCTCGTAAACAGTCGTAGTGTTAGCGTCTGAATAGAATCGTACGTCATCTCCGTTATAGGAAGTTATGGTCATTGGACGGCTACAGGAGCTGACGTCTACGTTGTTTTCCAATATTGAGAATTTTTACATATTTTTCACATTTTTATACAGACGTGCGCTTGCAATAATAGTGGGCTTGAATTTCGGTTTACTATTTGTTACGTTTTTATTTTAGATTAAACATGTATTCGCAGTGATAGCTCTGTCTGTGGTTTAAATGTCGGTCTACCGGGGAATCGAGTTCGAACACAATTTACATTTTTTTAAATTGATGTAATCTTTTTCTGCCCTGTGTTACCATAATTACGTGAATTTACATGATAATTATCACTTGCATTTGATTAATGTAAAAGTTTTACTATCTGATGTGTAATAAAACAAACATATTAGTGTAAATACTATCACAATGAGTTAACCCTCGACGCGTACCAGAATACTGTTAGCAATCTGGGATCGCCCCTCCCCGCGCACCGCGCACCTGAATGCCGTATGCTGACGTCACTATTGATTCACTATAAAAATAATACATTAGGGCTGTGTCTACAGCTGTAACACGGGTCGTGATTCATTCGATCTATATTGTGTTGACGTCACAGCATACACAGCATATATATAGCATACACAGGAATTGACGATGTCTTCCATTCCAATTTTACGTGCGTGGACAAAGCGTGCCGAGTTCCGATCGATAGCATCGGACGGATGTGGCGGTAGTGCGACTGGATGTGACGCTGTGGAGGCATTTATTTGTTAACTAGCTTGGGATCCCGGCTTTGTCAGCTGAAATATATTTTAGCTCTTGCCTATTCGAAACCTTTAAGAGATTGGTTTGCAAAAATTCTCTATTACCTATTTAATTGATTCCAATGCTTAAAGCGTTGAAGTAAAATGGACTACATTTTTATTTGTATTTGTAAAATTTAATCACTTCAAGGTATGAATTATCAAATTTCTTTTCTCACTGCTTCCCCAGAGTGAAGGTATTCCTGTACTAATTTCATGCTTCTAGTTACTCTTATTTCGGCTGTGCTTTGCTTATCAGACAGTATCATCATAGCCAGTACATGTCTTGAGTGTTGACAGATTACTGACCAGTTACGTCCAACGAAAAGTCATGAGGCTGCTGACCAAAGCACGTGGATGCTGTAGTTAGTCAACCTTAACGGAAAGATTACTGTTCTCCATGGAAGTAGAATGTCTTCCAGTACTCAAGTATTCTTGTTCATAAAAGTTAATTATTATTATGAGTTAGTCCCCGCCTCCCAGACAGAAAAACACTAATTTACACTCCCCTTGCTCAAACAATCTAAATTCTCCAACTCTGGGCATAAAAATTCTGATTTGAAGGTCAAAAAGCTTAAAAATTATATCCATATGTGTTAAATCTGTACGTATAATCCATATCTAAGGCTAAACCAGGAACTAATAAGTTAATAAATTTACCGCAAGATAGAACAAGCACCGTCCAGCTGGTCGACATCCGTGTAGGACATTCGCAGGGATTGAGTTACGTGGAACGAGCCCCGCGGGAGCTCCGGTCAGCGACGGCGATAGAAAACGAATCCCATAACGATCAAACAATTTCATTTAGCTGCTTTATCTGCCGGCGATTCAATGTACGGAGCATGATATACGGAGTGGACGGCCTACTCTTGTAGGTCATGACCGGCGTTGCGGCCTATTTCTATCTATCGCGTCTCGCGGGGATTCGTCTACCTTCATTCTGAGTGTTTCTCCTCCTCATTGTGAACTAAACTGACACCAGGTCGCCACGTATCTGTTGAAGGTAGCTGGACTCTGGACCGTACTGTTAAATCGACGATGGTGATGTTTCCGTCATTGACGCCAGAATCTAAAATGTTAAACTTTTAATTGCAATGTTTGTTAGTGTTCTTGTTTGGGTCATAACTAGTACGCTAAATTCTAAACTACATAGTTCGTTGCAATTCTATTAATCTTAATAAAAAACTAAATTCACGTATCTTCTACATCGAATGTCTGTGATTTCTAGAATATATATATACGTAAGTTGTCCTGCAGCTTCACCGCACGTTTGTTTAGTCTTCAACAACCGAGTAACCATTTCCAGTTCAAGTTATTATTTCTACGACCAATAACTAGATACACCCTATTAGAAACAATGAAAAACATTTTTAATACAAACAGTCTTAACAAATATTGTATAATGCTGAAGTTAAATAACATAATCATCACAACCAATAACTGTCACTGCTGGGCTCGGGTCTCCTCTCACAATGTGAGGAGTGAAAGCCGTAGATTACCCTGGCCAAGTGCGGATGACTTTGAGAAGATTATCGAGAAACCCCAAGCGTGCAGGTTTACTCCTAATCGCGTAATAATTAAATTGTAATGCTCATATATTACAATTTGACGGCCCCGTAGCC
>DWPA01007115.1:0-10538 GCA_018251375.1 Calpodes ethlius | reverse complement strand
TTTACAATAAATACATTACATTACATACAATTTTTGAGTATAAAAATGGTGTTGCGGTAAAGTATACAACACGCACAGTTCGACAATCATAAAGTCTTGATTTTTCTACTACCCACAATATGTACATCGAACGCCTGGCCGGCGCCAAACGTTGCGCCATCGGACCCATAATTTTGATTGCATATTCACTGCATCTCGTAATCCTGCAAAATAATTATACAATCGGTATAATCAGAGTTTGCTACGTACAACAAAATATACCAATAGATTTAGCATTAGGTTATTGCAAATTAATATTGTGAAGGCTATGTTGGGTGAGTCTCTGTGTTGTATGAATGTGTGGATATGTTACTATAGATTATGCGTGGACTAACGCTCCTACAGGCTATAATAAAATTGACTGTAACGCTTTCATATTTTAAACACTGGTGGTGTTGGTACGTAACTTTACATACACATTCTCAATATAAAGAAGCTACCAGAATTATTAACACATAGGAGGCATTATCGCTCACTTTTAGAAACATTGTCATAGAGTTATTTATATCCACATATATATAAACATAGGCATGAGGTGACATTACAAATGAATATAAATGCTAAAATAAATTTGACTGTAACGCTTTTCACGATAATCACTTAACCAATCGGTACGAATTTTTACATAAACATTTTCAATATAATAAGCATCTCAAACTTTCATAGAAAACAGAATTGTATATGATTTTAATAGTCCTCGAGTAGTCACGCCCACTTTTAGAAACACTGTCATAGATTAATTTATATTGCCAAGCTCAAGGTTATAGCGGTCTCACCCAGCAGCAGGCGGGGTGTCAGTTGGCCGCGACCTCCTTGTACCCGTTGGCGAGCGGCGCGTGCTCGTTGGTGCGCCGCCACAGCCCGTACACGCGGCCGGGCGTGCCCTGCCACAGGCGCACCGTGCCGTCCTCCGAGCCCGTCGCGTACAGCTCGCCGTCCGGCGACCACCGCACGCAATGCACGGGACCGAAGTGGCCCTTGTTCGATTCTGTGAATTGACAAAGTTCATTACCACGTTGCTTACTAATAAGTAACTAGTAACTACAAAGTCGCATGTATTTGTTTGATTACAATTCAGTAAAAATAATATCCTCGGAAGTAACAAAAAAATGCTTTTCTTTAAAGTCAGTGTACAGACGATAAATTTACGTAATAACGTCACAAAAAAACATTGATGAATAAATGCTTAATTTTATGAATTAAATTGAAACAGATGATGCCATGCCTCTCTATCGGTTTCGCGCTCTCGCTTGCACGCTCGGTTCAGGCGGAACGTGACAATGAGTCATGCTTTTTCGTGCGTGCAGCCGGTTTTCATCGATTTATAAGACGTTATCACGGTAAAAAATATTTATTTATGTTTACTGAACGTGTGATGTAATTCCATAATACATGATGATTCAAAATTTCATACTTATAGTAAAAATGAATTGTCATCAGCACTAAAAAAATATGGAAAACTAACTCCTTAGGAAAAGAGGAAGTATTTCTTATTCAGCTTGTAAGTTATGACCCGTGTAAACACTGCAAGTTAGTGAAAATTTGTCTGAAACTTAGTAAAATTCAAAATCAGAATAATATGATTTTTTCTAAGGAATTTGGCGAAATACTCACCTAGTTCAGTTCCGGTGTTATAATCAAACTTGTACACTTTAAGGTCCTCGCCGCCGCACACAAACGTCGCTCGGTTGGGCGCCAATGACGCGGAATACGCTTTAGTTGGCACTGGGAACTCGCGCATCTTTCGTAACGTGTCCGATGAGAAGAACGACACGCTGGAACCTTAAACAAATAAGTTCTCTTTTTAAATCTCTCTTTCTCTTTTTCTTCTTTTTAAAACTCTTTTTAAATCCTGTTTTTTTATTTTACATTTCTGTTGTTTTCGATTAATAATTTCCGAGGAGTTAATATTTTTTTATGGGATAAAGATAGCAAACGTGCTAACATGGCCATCGTCCCCTATGACAAACCTTTAATAGCGCTGTATTAGAGACAGTAATTAATTTAGCATCGTGAGTAACTATTAATAAGGTCTATTTAGTTAATATTTGTCCTATTTGAAGTTGGTCATACATACGTTGGATATCTGGTCTGAGGTCAAATGCTAAACTTTTAAATAACTGTAGCCGGCAACCAAACACATAACTAACTAACTGTAACATGATATCTATAAAACAATTGTGACATGTCCCAAATAAGTAAGATAGTGGTACAGGAATGACATTTGGTGCATATGTATACATGTCATTCGCCAGACATTGTCAGAACGTAAGCTTGAGTAGAGAAGCGATTTATCTAGACCCCCAATCGGTAAAGTATGTGAAATTTGGTACCCTATACTTGTCTAATACTGTGAAACATTTACTTTATACTTTGGGCTAAGCCCAGAGATTAGACAGTCATAGTAAATTCATTTATCAGTGAGTCCTTTATACCTTATTAATCTCCTCTCTTTATAGTTTCAAATGAAATATGTTAAGTAAATAAAAATATAAATAAACACAAGCGCCAATATATGCAGTATTAAACTGACAATATATCTTATCTAAATATAAAAATGTTTTTTTATTATAATTAACACGTGAAGTAAAAACGTAGGAGTTTTAGATTTGATATAGATAAGGTTTACATTAAATAAGTGCAGTAAGCTAAATTTTGTTTACAAATTAAAGTAATTAACCATTACATTGATTATAAAATGACGTGTTACGTGACGTGTTATTTGTGTTGTCCATGCCACCCGCGACACAGGGAATCGTACTGCGGGGTTATAAGTGTGTTAGCGTTAATTCCTAAATATATAATCATACAATACTTACCATGTGCCACAGTCAAAACGGCTCCATCTCGCGACAACTCTAAGCTGTTTGGTATTGTTGGGAAGTCAATTTTGTGCACCTCCTAAAATTATAACAAAATGTGTTAAACACCTACTTACTATTTACTATCTGTATAAAAATCTTTTATAGTCTGTCTCTAAATTCACAATCACTGACACTACCTGTCTTCAGTTTTTTTAATAGTCAAATAAATAAACTTAATACGTAAGTTTGGATGGTAAAATTTATGTAAGTCAAGATTTCCATGTAGTACAATCCAAGCCTTATTGTTTCCATTATAGAAGCAATAAATGGTACTATTTACGGTAATACAGTGAGAGTCACTATTGTTCTAGTATCTTTCTACAAGTTTGAATTATTTGGGTTTTTAATTAGAAATATGAAGTTTAATAAATTACAAAACTATATTTTCGAAAAGGAACAGCAGTATTCAGAACTCGGGACTGGACTGAATTGACTCCAATTAGGAAAGGCTTATGTACAGAAGCGTAATTTACACTTTAAACTTCTTTAATTTTTTAATATCCATCACCCCCCCATTTCTTTAACTAACAACTGTGGGAATTTCACAGTGATTGTTATTATATTATGTATTAGTAATAGGCAGGCTGAATGCCTAATGGCATTATCTACCAGTCATCCCTTGGAGATGCGGAGAAATGGTAGATGGTCCATAATAAAAAACAAAAATATAATTTATATACTTACACAAGTAAATACTATATATATGTGTGTGTGTGTGTATATATATGCATATAATAATATGTAATGTATAAAATATATGATGTTGTTACTACCTGACGCGAATAAGTTAATGTAGTGAATTAGCAGATAAATGAACTTCTTGCACTTGCTTCTTAAAAAACCACAGAGTAGCATTTATATTTTTTACGGGGAGGGTGTTCCAGAGATAGATAGTTAATATATGTGAGTTAGATACAATCGTAGAAAAGGTTACCTCACCTGACCACTGTTGCGATCCCACACGCGCATAGTGAGATCGTCGCTGACGCTAACGACCCGCGAATTGTGTAGGAACACAGCGTGTCTGATGCTGTTCGTATGAGCGTGTATTTTTTCTATAGCTGTAATATCAATGATGAAAAAATTTAACTTATTATCCCACATAAATAGTTCGACGAATTAATTTGCACAAAAATGCGTATCAATAGTACAATGACATACAAAAAATAATTTTACAATTATACGATGGGTTGTAAACGTTTCACAGCTTTACGGGAAAGTACTCACGATATGTTTAGAATAAGTTGCACGGTTTATCAATGTCAAATAAGCCTCAATATTGGCATACAAAACCCATTTCGTAAGCTACATGTAAAATTGTAAAATGTGCACATTCCATATCCACAGTAAGTTAATTTTGCAAAAAAAATCGTCTTGAAACCTTTTTACTGAAATTGTGTAAGAACTTAGCTTATAGCTTGTCTGTGAATACCGGGGTTAGATTTAGAAGTCATAACTACTTAATATTTGTAAAAAGGCCAGTTATGGTTTTAAGTAGATTAGAAAGACACACTATTATTTGAGCACGTGACCGTTATACATTTATTTATAGAATCCGAAATGGTCAGTGAATAATAACTTTATAACAGTTTTCTGAACTTGTCTAAACAGCTAGAAAAAAATATTAAATTGGATATATTTCCATAACATGAGTATATAATCGAACCATATTTATTTTCTACGTAACAATCATATTACATACAGATGCATATATAACATATACAGATTATGACCCGCCCACGCCTTCTAACTTAGGTAACACATATTCCACGTAAGAATTAAATATAATAGAACTATTAACTGGATTAGAAGATTATGTAATGAATGAATGAATCGGAATATCCCATTTGTTGTATATTCCTGACGACTTTCGCACCGCAATCAACGAACAACAACGCGTAACATTTTGCAACAGGCAAGTATTAAAACAATTAACCCGTGGAACGGACGCATTCTATAACAAATGTTATCGATTGCTAACTGTTCTTGACTGTTTTCAAAAATTAAAGAATGTTACTTAAGTCAGCAACAAGTAGAAAGCAACATGACTCGAAAATATTTACCAGTTTATCTCCATAAATAGTAATTGCGATGTACATTCATCATCAGACCCTAACACTTTCGATACACGGGCAGAAGAATCATTCATACCTAGTAATGGGCTTGCGTCAATTGAATGTGAATATGATCGGAATAACACTGGCGCAATTCATTCGCGACTGTTTCCGGTCCTCGGAAGTCACAAGAGCAAAACTTCCTGCATTCAAGCCAAACGACTTGACCTATTCCGTTAGAAATAGGTCAATTTCATACCAATTAAATTGGTTCATTGTACTTGCGCGCTTCACAGCATCGTCGCTTATTAAACACTAAGTTATTGTTAAGTTATTATATAAACTTACGTCCAGCTTCAGGTTTGTTAAGGTCAAACACCCGTATAAGTTTCTCGTTGCTAGCAGTAAGGAGACACGTGTCATCAGCGTTGAAGTTGACGCTCTTCACAATGTGTTCGTGGTCGAAAGTCTGAACCACTTCGCCGTATCGAGCGTCCCATAGCTTTGCTGTAAATACGCGTTTATTAATACGCATACACAAGACACTTTCAAAATATAATTCGCAAGAAGTAATTATCAATTAGTTAACAATGATGAAATACACGTATTTCATACATTTATTTGCTACTAAACAAGCGTATTTCAGTTATTACAACTTATCGCGATAAGTTCAAGGAAGAACACGTTCTTCCTCGTTAAAAAAAAATATCGTGAATAAATCTGCACACTTGAGTGTTGTGTGATGTCTGCCAATACGGTCTTTACTTCACAGACTGAAAGCCTTCCGATTGTAATAATCATGAAATGATCAGGATTTACGTCAGTCGTTAAAATGTCGACGAAGTGGAAGAGTTGGTGAGAGGAGATATTATCTAGCTATAATTATGCAAAAAAAGCCTAAAAAATACTGTGACGTAATTTATTGATGCCCCTAAGATGGAACATATTATCTGCAAACATCGCTGATCCAAATACAAGTTAACTTAAAGTTTCTTGCTCCACTGACACCACTTAACCGCTAAGTATAAGACTTACATGACAATTCAATAAAGGCGAAACACGTAAAAGAAATTTTCGCTGGATCTCGAATAGGAACTCAGTAAGATTTTAAGTTTAAAAAAACTTACCTGTGAAATCTGCCGCCCCACTGGCTGCTAGGTTTGCGTTTTGTGTCAAAGCTACCCCCCACACGGCTCCCTTGTGGCCCTCGAATGTGCCGATCCAGTCGCCAGTCTCACCTTGGCGCAACATGGGCTTGCCATCTATGAAAAACGAACGTCAATCTTTTATCTATACATACTCCATTATGAATTAACATTGACTTTGAACAACTGATATGTACGCTTGCCTTAATTGGAAATCTTTTTATGTCTACAGAATGTATTTATTATTATGTGCTACAGAAACCGGTCGCACACACGCAAGGTCGTTTAGAATTAACTTGATGACAAATGTAACTATATCACCATTGAAACATTTCTTAATAATTAACATTTTGATTAAAAGCAACATTAAAAGTATGTACTTTAATATATATCAAGAGTCAAAATGGCATGACTGGAAAGTAAATAAAATTCTTGATTCCAACTAATGCAGAATTGGGTTACATTGGGTCAAACAAAACACTCTCGTCTTCCAGAATGGGATTAGGGTCTGCACTCTAGAGGTGCCCTATTCAGCAAAAACAACAAACACTTATAACATATTTGTAAAATGATTAAAATACACAAACATCAAGTTATTCAATTTACCCAGAAAGAGATATCTTAATTTTAAGTAAGACTACATATAAAATTAGCAGATATAATATTAATTTATCCTGAGGACTGTAACATATTAGGACTAGCTAATCACAATAATGATCAAAAAGACCTTGCAAGTTTTGTATAAGTGTTTAATGTAATAATAATATTAAATGATATAACATGAACCTTTGACTGTTTTATACTTGTTATAAATCAAGTATTACAGACAAGTCTAACATATTGGGAGTTCAAAAATACTATAATATTATCGTCAAACAAAACTTTGGTATGTTATATCTTGTATCAGTAATTTGGTTCACATATTATAATAATACATAATACCAGATTTTAACAGTAATAATTACTCACTAATATCGAACATGGAAATTAGTGCACAAAACTTATGGAAGGATTCTTATTTTTTAAGAATCCTGTATGCTTCCTGAAACACTGTATTGATTTGAAAATTGATAGAAATAATTATTAATAACATCCAATTGTCCATTATTAACTTGAAATTTACTTATATATATGAATGTAAGATAATTAAACATACATATTTAATTATTAAAGGCTGATAGATCATCAATTTATAGAGACCAATGTGTTTGCATTCAAAATACAATGCATGTTTTGCATATAATCAAATGCTGGAGATAACAACTATTAATAGTCCAGTATATTTAAAATAGTCATGTTACATTATTATCCTACTCATATTTATTTACTTTTAAAATAAGTTTCTTTTAAAAGTAATTAGGTTTGTTTTTTAGACATGATAGGTACTTACTATACCAGATTTAATAGAAAATTTTAAGAAAAGGTAGAAACCAAATAAAAAAAAAATGAAGACTATTTTTTTTTACAGACAAGTAATAGCATTATATAAACAATGTAACAATAAATAAAATACAGAAACATAATTTCATCAAATATTTTATAATATATTGTGCTGCAAGTAATTGAAATCAAACTTAAAAGTGTACTGCAAAACATTGATTGTTGCTTTAAACTTTAAAGCTAATAAGTTAGCTTTTGTTAAAAATGAAGCAAAAAGAGTTGCACAATTAAGTACAATACACAAAGTATTGACAAAGTATACAAAGTATTGACAAACAATGTAAAGTACTTTGATTGAGATCATGATACATTTTCCTTGTGTGATGAAAGTATCATGATGTTTACAGAATGTGCAGTAAATAATGTCAAGTACTTTTGAAAACCTTGAATGGAACAAGGTGACCCAGGCTATGCCAGTGAAATGTCAACAAGATTTACAGGAAAGTCGCAATTGTAAGTACTCTACAACGATTTGGTATTCACAATTACACGCGCGTAAGCTTGTAAATCATGACACAGTACATAAAAGCACGACATGTTCACCAAGGTAAACAGCCATGTCGAGGAAATAAACGAACGGAAATTCAAGGCGCTTCCTGCATGTCCGGACCGAGAAGGTCAGGCCATGCATCGAATGCATACCAGCTGTTCTACTCCACAAAGCGAGAAAAGTGAAGGTTTAACTATCCTGACGCTTGCTAACGTATGTCGCTTGAACCCAAACAAATACACCCAAACACACTTGTGAGACTTCCACCTACATGCAGGCCAAGGCGAAAGGGCACCCCGGCAACCCAACGAACGTTAAAACTCACCTTTGCATGCCGAAATCAAATAATATCCATCTTTTGTAACGTCACTAAAATCCAAATGCACGACTGGTCTAGTATGGCCACCACATGTGAGAGGAACTTGCTTAAAAGTAGACATTTTATTAATAACTTTTGTATATTGTACTTTTTGAAAAAATAAAAAACTAATATCTTTGTAAAATTAACCTAATGAGTCTGATCGTACTGAATGTTGACAATCGACTGACGGAAAAGTGCATAGTGGTATTGCTACACCCAAATTATAATTACTTCCATGGCTTAAATGCGAAGGTTAAGATTGTTTAATCTGTAAAAAAATTGACGGGCAAAATTATCTCTAATTAGTCTGTGGGCGCATTGAAAAATACTAAGAAAATGTTCCGTTTATCGGGAATCGAATGACTATACTATTATTTATTACAAGTATTCTAATTATATCTTAACCCGTTTAAAAAGTAGGAATCTGTCATGAGGAATTAAATATTTTATACTTCTAGAATACTTCATTCCTTTTATTCAATATTGTAGGTAAATGATGATAGTTTAAATAATTTATTGATGGAAGTTTAATTCGAAGTTACCCCTCAAACCGGGAGTATATCTTACATTACATCCAATGATGGTCTCATGAATGAAATTGGAGTATAAAAATGCTCTAGAATTAAATCTCACCGTGGTGGATTCTGCTCGAAACAGACTACGTCCATCATCATGAATTATAGTACTGTAACGTCTGTGAGGCTTTAACCTACTACTGACGTGTCCAATGACGTTTTACGTTGTCCTGTCATTGTCAAGTGAGTTTGTAATTGAAATTATATAGCGTGAAACAAAAATTTTAAATAGTTTTAGTTTCATTAAATAAACTAAGTACATTCTCTCATTAATTTAAATTACTGTGAACTTATCTCAAATTTTAAACTATGGAGTTCTTTGCTTCGATTCCTACTCATATCGACTACGTAGGCCAAGCAAAAGCGGAGAAATTATACAGAGCGATCATCACACTATTTAGCATTGTTGGCTTCGTTTGGGGTTACATCGTGCAACAGTTTTCACAGTCTGTGTATATCCTCGGCGCTGGATTCTTGTTAGCAGCTATTCTCACAGTACCACCATGGCCTATGTACCGAAGAAACCCTTTGAGCTGGCAAGTCCCAAGAAATGGAGATGAGAAACCCTCAACCAAGAAAGGCAAAAAATAACAATAAGTATGGAGTCGTGTCTCATTCTGAAGGATTTATGGTGATCTTTATGTACTTTAATTCCATTTACTGCTGATATAATAAAATTATTAAGTGTTATCTGTCTTTAAATTCAATCTAGTACCTATCTTGTTCTCTATGTTCATGTTATCATGAAAGGGCATAGGCATACATAAGAAATTATATCTCTACAAAAATATGACTGATATTTATCACTATCAACCTATACTTTCCCTTACCTAACAATCAATACAACTTCTATGTCTCCCACAAAAAACTAAATGTTTAGATAATTTAATTAAAAAAATATCTCATCATAATTATCTTAATTGTCTCATATACTTAATATGCATATAAATTAAAAAAAAAACTGAATTCTGTAATATTAAACAACATAAACTATTCTCTAAAGAGGAAACATGCCCTTATGATGAAGTGTGCTAAATGACACATGTCTATTTGCTTCACTTGACGTTTATTCAGTTAAAAATGTTTAGAAGTGTAACTGTAGGAAAACTTGTGAGTCAAAAAATATTCAATCAAGTACTATTCAGAACAGGTTCAAATAGTAACTTTTCAGTTATATGACCTATAGACATTATGGATTTAGTAAGGAAATGAAATGAACAATTTATAATAATATCACTACAAATTCTCAAAAAATCTATTATAAACCATCCAATTAATTTTTTCTTACTTATATGCATTACTTGTACCCAAACTAGATTCTTGAGTTAATCATAAAATTCTAGAACATGTTTTAATTTTTACAAATCTTAATTTTCTTATAACATCAAAATTATCATCAGGTGCCATATTGACCTGTCACCTATTAGTCTTTATGCATTTCTGTTTAGACAAGTTTCTATTGATTAAAAATTGAACATTATGAGAAATATATTGTGTTTACTTGGTTATATGTTGTTGTTGTTGATGTTTATTATTTGAATGGCATCATAGCCTAAGTGGTAGTGACCCT
>DWPA01007114.1:0-10538 GCA_018251375.1 Calpodes ethlius | reverse complement strand
ATTTGCAATGTTTGTAAGGTTATTACTGAACTAACAAACATTGCAATTTAAATAAGAGCTTTTAAAAAAGCGAACTTATCGACAAAAACATTATCAAGATCTTTCGATATTTTTCGCCATTTTATATTCTTTGTGCGAGTCTCAAAGAGACATGCACCTGAAATGCACCAAAGATCGGAGCCGCGATGTACGATGTACTATGTCACAACTGTAAGTTTCTATTGAAAAGAATTCAAGCCAAGTGGTGCCGTGGAAAATCTAAAATTGTCGGGTAAAAATACTTCAAGGGTTGTCAGCGAGTTTATTAAACTTTTATACAAATTGTACAGCTATTATAATTATACAAACTAACTGGAATATGCTTAAAATAACAGTATACGTGTGTTTAGTAAGATACAATAGTGTAAAAGATATTGTTTTTCACCTACCTCATAATAATATTTTTTGAAAGAATTAACTGTTTTATTGTGATTTACATTTTGTTAATTATAAAATAAATTCATACATAAAAAACTAAAAACTAGCTAGCTTCATCATCAATCAATCATCAAATCATCATTTATATTATTTAAAATCACAGCACTTCTTAAAACAAATCAAATAAGCCCAAACTCGATAGGGATAAGTCGTTTCATATCAAAGTTCCTATGACCACGTTGCGTCACCATCACGGGACTGGTTCAGCGATACCATTACTTTAATTACATTGTCATCCAATTTACATAGTGATGGGAACTAGGTTTAAAACATACGAGATTTGATTACAGACAGACACAGGACAGATGAAACTAAATAAGACTTTATAAAATAGTACCAGTAGCTCTATCCAAGTAAGTCTCACTTTGCTGAACAACTAAAGTACTTCCTGTCCTCAATGAGGATGCTCTTCGTGGCTCCTGGGCCACCTCTCTTTTTACTCGTGATGGTACTAATGCGTGATTCGTACCAATTATTGTTACTCGCCTGGGTTGCAACTGTCTTATACAATAGATTTCGTTTGCAGTGCGAATAATTATTCATGTTTAATTACATATGAACAGTTTAAAGTACCGTTTTTTTTTACAAAATTGGCGGTTTGGTCCACCGCAGTAAAACTTAAGGCGCTGCCAACATATTAGTTATTCAGCAACGACCGCGCGGCAGCCCTGCTCAGAAAAGCTCGCGCGGGGAATTTCACAGTCGCTTTTTTTCAAGCCTGATATACAACGTATGTGGTTCATAAATTGAGGTTACTTTTAAGTTTTTTTACAACAGCTTGTAGAATGACATCATATTCGAAAAGTTTCTTGTTTTCGTTCACTGCGGCGTGACCGTCGGCCGTCCGGCGAGATACCGTCTGGAACGAGCGGCGACCGCGGCGGCCGGTTTAGGTTTTTACATTACATCGCACTTTAATATTTGCAAATTGGGTATATTTTAATTTTTGAGTTAACTTTTAGACAACATTTTACAGTGTTTACTATAAAATATTTATATACTGCAAGTATTTTTATTGTTACGAACGACATGGACCATTCGACTTATATCCAGATATAAATTAATAGTTCGGCTTTTAACGTTAGATTAGTCTACACTAACTTTTATTCTACTAGTAGAGGTACAGTAGTTATAGCCTCGAACGCAAGGGCATGAGTTTGAATCCTGCATATAGCTTAAATTTTTAAATAAACTTATGTGCGTATTATGTACGTGTTTATTATCACTTGATTTGATCAAGGGAAATATCATGAAGGTTTTCTTCACACGTGAGAGTTCTATGTAATGTTCTCAAAAGTGTGAAGTCTGCCAATTTGCATTAAACCACTGTGGTGGGTGTGTATGAGAGGAGACTTGAGCACAGCAAAGGGATAGTTATATGTTGCGATGATAATGATGATGAAGAGGTACATAAATTAATAATTTGACCTGAGTTTAATTTCCTCTGTTATGTTCTCCAGGTATTCAATACGTTCCACACCCTGGCGCTTCTGACCTTAACAACCTACATTGGCATCTCTACCCACGGCTTCGACCACTTCGACAAGGAGCCGCGTCAGTTCTCCGGGCAAGTTCCAGAGATCGAGTCCGTGGAGAAACCCTTCCTCAACCAGATCGGGATCCTTCTCATGGTGGTGCTCTGCGCCAATGTCACGTGGCTGGTGATCAATGTTGTTTGTCTCGTGGGGCTTCACAAGGTAATTGTTTTGTAAATATCTGACGGATAAGTTGACGAGCTTCCTGATGGGAAGTGGGGTAATGTCATCCATGGATATCAGTTATATCATGTACTAGCCAAGGTAGTAAAGGAACTAACTCTGGTAGTAGCTCTTTAGGCTGGTTTTAGGGGAAGACAATAAAACCAGCAATACCATTAATGACTTACTAATATTAACGATAATTGAATGCTTACGCGAAGTTCTACAATGTAGCAGGGTAATATATCTAATGGAATACAGTGCCAAATACGGTCAAATTACAGCTCGTCTGTACTAAAAACTGAACTAAGTAGTAAACGGAAGGACCGACACACTACAATAAACATGATGAAGCTACAAGTGTTCCTTGTTAACTCTGGAACCGTAAAAAGGATATTCAGTCTTGACTCGACACAACACGGTATAATCGAAATGGAACATCAAAGTGAGCAAGGGTTTTACGAGTCACTATTACTTTCAGAGACAACCTGGACCAATCCGAGTGTACGTAGGTTTCGCGACTGCCCGACTGCTACTCTCTCTGACCGGCTTCGTGTACCTTACCACCACCGCCAGCGCTAATACACAGACCCTGCTCACCCACGGCATCGACTTAGGTAAGATCCCCTTTACCTCATCGGAATCCTAATTGGACGCCGACCTTCAACCAAGCCGAACCATCGACTCCTTACATTTAAATACTTATTTCAATATTCTCTGTACATCTGTAAATCTATAAACATCGTTAAGTTTATGTTTCTACTTTAGTTTAGGTGATTTTAAGTGCCCACTGTAGCTGATCCAATCAGAAATAGATCAAATCAGAAGTTAGTCTTTATATGTCGCAATAGTCACCATCTTTAAAAGAACGCAATTTCTATTGGCATACTCAGTGTTATTTATGTTGAATTCATCCATCTAGTTTCGGACATTTCTGAGCTCCTGTCTCAAGCCTTTGTCGCGGATGGCTATTGACAAAGACCTCGGAACTAGTCGGGCGAAGATGACATAAACGTCGTGAATAAGCCGATAGTACAACGTAATATATTTTCAAATATTCAGCAATCATTCGGTTATTTCGTTCCGTTAAAAACGTCTAAAGACTAATTATTTATGAATGTGTTGTTGGCCTGCAGCAAGGATACGAACGCTCTATGACACAGGGTTATTATAGAGGATAGCTCAAGAATAATCCTGCGTCTCTTATTAGCAATGGTGATGTGTGACACGTGTCAAAAATGTATTTCATCATGTTATATTGACAGTTACTGACACAACATCTTATCAAACGATCACAAACGCAGAATGCTCACTGGACAATACGTCCACATCAACACATTCTTTTAGAAACGTAAGCTGTAGTACAAGTTAGAGTAACAAATATTTCATGGCATTACGCTGTGCGATGTTTCGGAAACGGCCCGCGTGTGCCAACTTGTGACGTTTTCTATACATTTACTAAGATCTTCTTGTAAACATGTCAAGAGGAATGTTTTATGGGAGAGCTACTTTGCTGGAACTGTGGTAGCGCGGGTGTAATGATAGCACCCGCTGAAGAGGGCAATGCCAAAAGTTTTCACATATTATTTCTCGTTTGTAATGAAATTATCATATCGTTCTCCTGGCCTGAAAAGACAATAACTATTATTATTTATAAGTATTTTATAATAGTTTTAATGCAATTATAATAATTTTAATGGTTTTAAAACTGCAATTACGGTCTTCTGATGAATTAATTCTGCATCATTAATATTTTACGTTAAGAGCACTCAAGATTCTCCTCAGAGAGGGAAGATCAGGTAAGACTAATAATACTAAGTATACCGTCACTATGTGACGAAGAATTATTGATTTGTTTTGAATTTAAATTAAATTTAAATTGAATCTCTTCAAATCTATCTATATTAATATTTGTTTTCATATAGTTAATAGTATCAGACGCTGCTTTGCAGAAATCCATTGTTATTAAGTTATTATTAGTCGACTCGTGATTAAAGTGTATGACGGTAAGTATATACTTTAAAACATGCGTGGTACCGCTTTCCCTCCCACAAAGGAACGTATGCACCACAATAAACTAAAGTATATACCAACAAACATTCCACCACGGTGGTGGTAACTTAATAGGTATTTGTTTTCATTCCCAGGCTTTGCTGCTCACTTCATCCTGGTGTACTACATCTATGCCGCTCAGCTGGAGAGAGAGAGAGCTGAGACCTTGGAAAGGACCCCGGGACCTGACGTCCAAACCAATGACATAAGTTTCGTGTATCCCACCAAGATGGATAAACAAATTTTGGTTGCGTAGAGAATATTCGATGTTGTATGTGTCAACAAATTCTCTGCTTTTTATCTCCACGTACTCTCATTAAGTGCACGTTCATAAGGCGACTACGGTGCGATTTTTTGATTAATGCGGTCGATGTTCTAACGACGATGTACATGTAGATGTTTATGCGTTTTCATACACTTTCGGTTGTCACTGCAGTCGTACGTCGACCGTATACGTCATAAAACCACATCTTGTAGTCGCCGCGCCGTGTATATCCAGCGAAGCCTATTTAATTTATATAGGACTATGAGTCGATTGTTTTTTATAACATTATAGATTCGTGTCCCGACTCTTGTCCCATCTCATGTCCCATTGCAGGTCGGTTAAGTCGAATCTAATAGTCCAAATTGTTAGTTAATGTCTACACTCACAGATCATAGTTAAAATGGCGAGAATGTATTATAATCGGCATCTATCATATATATTTTTTATAGCGATATGCCCCGGACAACACTAAGTGCGAAATATTCTTAGGCCTTAGATTAACTAATGGATTGTGATGATGAAAATCGGAGACGGACTGGACTAGATGGACGATTATCTTTTCATTTGGCAGATCATTGAGACTTCTGGGAGCTTGATAACTATTTAAATCATTAATTAAGTGGATATGTAAATAATATTAATGTACTTAAATATTCAAGCCGACCTCATATTTGGCTACAGCTGTTGTTAGTATGAGTTCGTTTAGTTCGGGTATTAAAAAATCAAGAGTCTAATATCGAAGTGACGCCTTGCAGTGTAGACAACTACTGCGGTATAAAACGAATAATACATGCACATACGCGCACAATCTGAGAGGCGTTCACTAATCCTATCTCTTTACTGTAAGATTAACATTGCCTTACTGTGAGTACGTGATATACCTTGAAATCAAGTCTAAGTACTTACAAATTATATGAAATTAGTTTAGGTAAACTAGCACGCGCTGTGAATTTTAACACGTGACTATCGCCTACAGTCTAATTTCTATTTCTATTTATCTTTATTTTATTGTTAAATTGTATTTAGAAATAATTGTTACAAAAGAGAGCAATAATTGATTATTACACATATATAAGTTACGGTAACTTCTGATAACTAATTAGAAATATCGAGGTGATAAAAATATATTGTGTTATTTCATTCATAGACTTATGTTCCTTTGTTTTGAATTACCCGTATTAATCATAATTATAAAGTTTATTTCAATGTTACTGAGAGTCGGTTAAAGTTCGTTATGTTATCTATTGAAAGTTGATGTCGAAAAAAGACAAATTTTATGTGATATCTACTATTTTGTTGATTTAACTTATTCTCCTGTGTGTGCAATAAATAAATAAATATTATTCTATGTTTAAAGGATGTTTCAATTTCATTAAATATTCAATTTAATTTCGAGCTTAAGGTATATTAAAAGTGAATCGTGGCCTCAACCAAACACGATTGAGGGTATACAACTTATGATGAGTTTGACCATAAATTCGTATATTTAGATCTAAATCAACATTGTCAGATTCATTTTTCGGCTGACGTAGGTTTTAAAATCCATATGCGTAAAGCAGCGGTACCTTCACGTCTAAAACTGGATAAAAAAAGATTAAACTGTCAGTCGTTCCTTAATTCATGTTTCTTTTGTATTAGTATTAAATTAAGTTAACCGTAATCATTATAAGTCAAATACACTTCAGTTTGTCCCACGAGGGACATTTTAATTTTGCACTAAAATTAGGTCGTTGTACTAAAATCGACATATCTGGCAACGCTGTTATTATTATACATTTAGAGACTAATTACCCCGATTTGATATATAATTTGAATATTATATTTCAATTAGTTATTATAATTCAAGCATCAAATAAATTGTTTTGCTAGGTAACTGATATTTAATCTTGTATAGATGGAATCAAAATAAATTATTACTAAATATTATTTCATTGTTATTTATTTGTTTAAATCGATTTTAAACTTATATTGCATGCCTCTCTGTGTAATACTTTATAGCATTTATAAAATATCACGTGAAACATCCAGATTTTTATTATTGATACCTGACAAATGGGCAGACGGTCAACCTGGTGGTGAGTGATCACCATTGCCCATGGCCACCAGCAGTATCAATAGCATTACCATTGCATTGCCACTGTTGCTTATGAATAATTGATCTTCGTGAATACGGCTAGGGTCTACAACAACGGATATTTCCAAAAGATAACCATTGTGAGAAAAGATATAGAAAAAAGAGTACATTAACGGCTCACAAGTTTTCAAACGATCAGTAGTTTAGCAATTGACTACAAGATACAGAGTTTGAGGCTATAATTCATATACATCTTGGAAAAAATGGGTATCAGCCATATGTAATTACTGATAATACGAATTCATTCCAATATATGTTGGAAAATATATTTCAAAGGCTCGGGGGGAATCGGTCATCATATACTGATAGCAACGTCTCTCTCTTTTCAACTTGATAATGACAATTAAATATTTGCCTTTAGGAGATTATATACTTTGAGTAGGTAACTTAATACGGGTGTACAAAGAGATTATCAGTTCGTCCCTTATGTAGGCATGTAATATTAGGAGAACTGCGAAATATGATCATCAATTAGGGTTTAATAATTATACAATTATCATCATAATGTGAGGTATACTGGCCATCCACCACGCTGGCCAAGTACGGATTGACAGATTTCCTACACATTTGAGAAAATTATGGATACCTATACAAAAAATTATAATAAGAAAAGTGTAGCTATATGTATTTATCTCCGTCCATGGATTTCTACAAAACTTGTAATTAATTATATTGTTAGATTTCAAATATTTCAACTTAGTTAATAGTGTATTCATATTACATGCACGAAATGCATGCTAAATTTACAATTTGAATTGTACCTAATATTTTTTTTTATTTGAATATAAACAACTTTGGGCATTAAAAAAATAGTAAACATTTCATGAACTTTTCCTTATCAAATAAATGTCTGTGAATCATTTATCTAACAGACACCCTCATGCTTGGTTGAAGGACCCATGTATAGTTACCCTGGGGAGTGAATACCCAGTCGTATCTATACGTATCTGCTGCATAATAATTGCCTTATACCAATGATGGTCACACTTATAGAAAAGATGTTCATCTTCTCAGGGGTAGCAACGTATCAGTGACCAACTTCGAGTGTGTCTCCGAGTGGAGATATTTCTTCTGACGGCGTATCTCATTTGTCTATTTTCATGAAACATTGATACATTTCAATAACCCATGATAAATATGAGAATATTCCCTATAGACTATTTTATCTAGGCTCGAATTGAAATTGTAGGCATTCTGTTAGAATAATTCAATTTGCCAGCCGCTTATTTCTCAATACGACAACATATTTCTCGATAGCACAAAGCAATGTAATAAATATTTTATATAAAAATGTATCCCTTATGAATATTGCAATACTCCTTGTTATAGTTACAAGTTCTTTTGTGTAAATAACAGACAAACAAGCAGACAGACTACCTGATGGTAAGTCATCGCGCATGACCGTCAGTAACACCACGGGCATCATCAAGCTTCATGACCTTTGGGTTTCCGACACGTTATGGGAACATGTAAAACATTCCCCGGTTGACCTTAGTCGGGTGTGTTAGCTAGCCAGATAAGTATGGTCTTCAAAAGAACTGACTGTTTGCAATAGCCCCCTCTGTCAATTGGCAGCGTGCACCGCGAGAAAGGAATTTGGTTTGAACATAAGTAAGGGGTTACTAAAGAAAGCGGACACATTATTTTAGTAAGACTATTATTATCACTACTTGAGGTTATCAATAGTAGGAAAGGTCATGACCAAAGCGTTGCTACTCGAGCAGGAACCATCGATTTCACGTTCCAACTGGAGCCTGGTTTCTTATACTACATGAAAAGAAAAGAAATAAAGAATATGAAACTTATAGGTATTAATAAATTATATATTTATCGCTGTCTATGCTCCCAAAACTTTTACACTAAGGATCTTGATATAGCAAGCGGACAAGCCAAGTCGCGCGGGCGTCCGCGCGGTCGGTCGCTGCGAGACAATGATGTACGGCTTTCCATAGAACCTATTACAGTAAGTGGTCACCGAGCGCTCCACCACGCGCTCTTCACACTCGTCTTGCGTCCAGTGAACAAAATATAGCGCACGTCCGCTTACTGTATGAAGTTCCTAAGGGATTGCAACAATTTTCATGGTTAGCAAAATGCTCAATCAACCTCTTACGTGTAGTATGAGCCACGTTAAACAAACTTACTAATATAGTTTCTTTACTATTAGGTTTAATATTTTACATTACATATTCTATTATATCTTCGCCGTCACATCAATACCAAACTTATACATTTCTGCTTTTGAAACTGAGTTGTACGAAGTTCAGCAATGTTCGATAGGAGTGACTTGGTGAATTCCTTCGATGAAGAGGCGTTATGAGTTATGTGGTGCATAGTAAAGGGTTGGATGTAGGCCGGGATCATATTTCTAAAAATTTCACAGTATGATTTCAGTTCATTTGGTTTAACTTTTTATTCGAAGCAGCAAATCGAAACTCCTACAAATCATTACCAAACTTGTGTATGATAAAAGAAAATAGGTAATACAAAAGCCATGAAATGTTGAACAGTGAATAAAGGTTTATTTCCAACAAAACCCAGTTTAAGCTTTTATCTCAAGAATTTACGGCACAACTTTATTTTACGCGGTAAGAGATTTATGAAAGTTGTTTTCATTGTATGTAAATCTTATGTTATGATCGGCAACATAAAATTTTTATGAAGTGTGCGTCGGGCTTGGAAAATTTCTCTTGTGCGCACTGATTGCTCAACAAACACGTTTTGTTGTAAAGGAAGCTGATTAAGTAAATAGGTTGCGCAGAATTTTTGTAGCGATACACTCGCGGGACGTTCCCTGCGCCCACGTGATGTCACGTTCCTCGAGGATTTCATGCTCTGCCACCCGATGTGTACCGACAGTCGCACTTCGTAAATTATAAGTGATAAACCGTCAAATCGTCCATGTCTTAGAAAAAGGAGTACAGGTAACAGGTACCAGATGGAGCGATGACCTGAAGAGAAGACAGTTTGCGTCCGCTGGATTCAGAAGGTTCAGGACCGGTCTAAACATTAGCCTACGCTCAGCAATGACTCTTGAAAAGCTGTCAGTTGGATGGGTAATGAATTACCAAATTTAACATTGGTTACAATAACTTTTAATAAAAAGTACTAAAATAAATTCATGAACACGTAGGCCTCCCCTAATTTTCGTCTTCCAGACCAGTCTTATCCCTTCGGAATCCAAGGAATTGTCAGACCGCCTGGTCATGAGGGGTCCTATACTCCATTTTCCGAGACGTATACCCTATTCATGGACCTTTCTTCCTCCGTTGATTCAATAATATTTTAGAGAGCTAGAAATGTTCTTAATGTCGGACTTACCTAGTTATAAGTTACAAAGTAGTTGTTGATAAGAAACCTAGTTATAAAGTTACATAAGTACTGTAAACTTCGAGTATCGACGAACAATACTTGCTAACTATCGTCTGGGCACGGAACGGGTTTTAAATTTTTATTTGTAAGATATCGCGCCCAACTCGGGTGCGCCGTGTACACGAATACGTTATTGTAGATGCCTCGATTCCTAGTTACAATGAGCCAGCCAGTGCTATCAATCAATGTCACTTTGACAAAGTAAGTTGTGAGTTGGGAAGTTGCGATCTTTGTTACCTTGTGTATTGCTCTGAGCCTGTTATTGTACGAATGGGTATCTTGACTTTACGATAATATAACGATACATTGGCATAGCATTTAACATAAAGCTTCTAATGCTGTTGATGTCTTCTGCTTAAGCTGTAATCGGTGAACATTATGTTGGTGTTCAACTAAATAAATAAACCAGTTTAATAAAATATTACAGTTTAATAAAAACATAATTCAATAACATCGTCATCATCATCATTACAACCCATAATTGTCCCACTGCTGGGCTCGGGTCTCCTCTCACGAGATGAGGGGGTGTAGGCTACATTAT
>DWPA01007113.1:0-10539 GCA_018251375.1 Calpodes ethlius | reverse complement strand
ACCTCTGGCGAGCAAATCAGTAATCGATAAAGTATCAAATAAGAATCAATAAAATAGGAAACCAATCGTTCCACAATCGCTAATTGTAGATTTCTAAAGAGGCATGGGGCGAGGCCGCGCGTAACCAAACGACTCGTGGCACGCGATACGTAAAAACTGGACGCAATACAATGTAAGGGAAAAACAATTCGTCAAAGACCAATATGAAAGAAATGTCTGCTGGTCAAACCTCTTTTTTACTCACGCTGAATAAATGTATGACGTTTGGTGCATAAAACTATTGTCATTTGCTATACATTTTCGGAGCGTTCGGTTGAATAGAAAAGCGCCTTTCCAGAGGGGTAAATCTACAAAATGGTATTCCTATAAAATGGTAGTCAGATACAAATTACCCACGGAATGGTTGCTTAAACTTATTTTGTTATTTCAAAGTAAACAAAGAGCATAATATAGTTTCGTCTTCTAATCCGTCATAAGACAATACTTTGGATGAAACTTTTTTTATGTTTTTGCCTTCAATGACAGTTCCTCTTATACTATAAATTTTAAATTTGACATACCCCTTTAGTTCCGATGACAATGCAATGTTTTTAAACTATTAAATTATTATTTATTTTGAATGCTTAACATTGTCTCATCTAATATTCAGGTGGCGATGAAGTCAATGTAAGTATATTAAGTTCATATGGAATCTATTCACACTTTTCTCGAAGACACACTTCAAAGGCACACAAGATGATACCTGAAAGAATGTTAAACAAATAACATGCCCAAGTGATGCAAGCTTTAATTCTATGAATGAGAGGAGTGCATAAAACAATTATAGATTTTAAAAATTCAAACGCATCGGTATATCTCTTGGAAGTCACGGTAAACTCTACACGGACCTCTAATCTTTAAAAATAATATACGTTATTTATAAATCATTGAAAGTTACTTTGATAAAGAAGAATCTTGAGAAGAAATCTACTTTAAGAGGTCCGTTGTTTCTATACGAGTGTGAAATCTACTTGTTAAACTATTCCTTATGGCATAAAACCACAAAGACAAGCAAAGGCAGCCATAGTTACATTATTTTCTTTCTTTTTACGACACCAATACCATAAATCAAATCAATAATATAACAAAATGACTCAAAGCGAAACTTTTCAAGTTATGGACTGGGAAAGTTTCCACAATGTTTATAACGAGTAACTTTTTGTACAGCCATATCAGCTGTTATCTACCAACTTCCACACATTGAGTAATGAGTAAAAAATTACGCAGCTGTCTTAGAAAGCGTCTAACTTGCTGCAATGTCGATATATGGAGCAGTGTATCGACCGCCACACCCTTCAGAATTGGCAGGTGTGTATTACAGCCCTTATAGAGATTGCCTTGACGTTTCAATCCTGCGGTGCTAAAGTTACGCTTATTCAAAAAGGAAAATTGCTTGGTCATAACATATGTATTTCATAAGGATATCATATGTTCAGTATTATTATTGATATTATGTTTGAGCCTACCTGGCTAGCTACCACCCTCGTGCTTAGTTAAGTTAACCAATAAACGTCTCACCATGTTCTGGTTAGGGTCTTGATAGCTAATTCTTCTTTTCTTCCCTTTTTTTTACGGTAAGGCATTAGTGATGCCTTTGATATTGCTGATGTCCATGAGTGACTAGGACTACACAGTTACTCATCTTCAGGTGGCTCGACGGTTCATTTGTCGGCCATTTATATATCAGCAACTTCATAAGATATAAGATCAGATATCTCACGTTGCCATTAAGCTATGATTCTCATGTCGAAAACAGTGGCTACATCAGCCGTTGTACCATTACAAGATACGACAACAACACCGTATTATATATTATTATAAGTGGAATATATTTTGCTGAAAGATATTCCGCAATTAGATGGACTGACGACCTGAAGAAGACAGCGGGTATTCGCTGGATTCGGAAGGCTCAGGACCGGTCTGAGTGGCCTAAATTAGGGGAGGCCTATGTCCAGCAGTGGACTTTTAAAGGCTGATAGATAGATAGATAAGTGGAACGTAAAGGTGTTGCCAATCCATGTTAAAAGTGTAAGTGTTAAGTAATTTTTTAAAACCTTTTACAATCTTTTACATAGTTTCACCTGTCCGTCTGATTAAATGTAATTAAATCTTGTTAAATTTGACACACTTTCCTGTGTCCAATTGAGTTGAAATTCTGCATACATATGTAAATCGGATGACAATGGTGTCATAGAAACACGGAAATAAAAGGACGTAACTCGATTGAGTTTGGGCTCGTTAGATTTGTTCTTAGGAGTACTCTGGTCTTAGATTATATCCAGGATCTCATAATGAAGTCGGGTGGTCAAATAAAGGTAAGCAAATGTTTCATTTTTTTTTTAATTTTATTGTAATTTCAGTCCGACAGTGCCTTTTGAATTCCAAACTGTTGTTCTCACGTCTTTATATGAAAAAGCGGTCAATTTTTAAATTATAAAATTATAATTTTGTTATACGGGTTCCGTGCGTTACTTTGGCAGATTACAAATTTCCCATTTGAATATCTAAAAATAACACAGTTTTAGTTATTCTATACACCATAGATCGTAATGGAAGCAGATACAATAATCAAGAAATATTTATTTAAAATTCGAACATTTTGTACGCGTCAGCTTTTAAATCAAGGCCACACGTGTTAGTCTCATTTCCACAACATATTACTTTTGTTTAAAAAGTAATAAAGTAGAAACCGAATGACCCAATAAACAAGTACGTAAGTTTTAACGCTTTTGTACAACGGGCACGATAAAGTTATTTGAACGATATCGGTTCAAACGGGTCGATGACCTCAGAGAAACAAAGTGCCATTGGCCATTACTACAGAAAGTAGAACATTATCGAATTAATTATTCATTTCATAAGCTCGAATTCAACCTTCATGAATAAACAAAACATCGAATATTGCAAGTTTCAATCAATAATGTATGAGGAACTTGTTGCTTACTTGAATTAATAACATTTTTTCATTTATTTATTTGCCACACTAACATCCTGCATACAATTTTATACAGAAACAACATATGTTACAATTATCCGGTACGCTTGCTAATTATAGCGCGTACATTGTTCATATGAAAAAAGAAAAACTAAACGTGTTATTTTACTAATTCAAAAAAAAAATAACTCTTTTATAGATAATTGATTACAGATATTAAAATTAACAATTAAAAAGTTTAGTATTTTTGTACTTATTCAAAATTTTTAATTTATTCGATTTAAACAATAAAAGTATTTACAAAATAAGTGACGGGAACTCTGTAGCCCAATTGGCCGTAACTAGAGCTTTGGCAGAGCAAAGGGTTCGGGTTCATTAACGATAATTGTTAGTTTATTAGTCTTGAATACATGCCATGACGCTTTTTTACGTTCATTACAATTAAAAGACAGCATAACAATAAAATTAATTATCATTATTATCCAAATAATTAGCATTATCAGCTGCCAAAAACAGTATAAAAAATTACTTGAAGAATTTTTTGCTTTTTTTCTCTCAAGTTACATAAAACGTTTACCAACACTTACATTTCAGTCTTCATAAATTTGTTGGTAAATATCATAAAATATACTTACTAGTATTAACATTCTGACAATTTATTCATTGTCATCATCCATCGCCGATTCACGACAACTGTTAACTTCTTAGCCGCAAAACACAGATACATAGTCGTCCAATAGAGAATTGTCCTCAATCGATCGGTATTATAAAAGTCGAGAGACACTCATTGTTTCTACTTCCTTCTAAAAATTACAATGTCGGTTCTATTTTTATGGTATTAGGGTAGCAAGCGTTTTTACAGTGACACCCTCCTGGTCGTTACAAACCTTGAATAGGTCTATGGGGACTGTTGTTATGTATTATAAAGTTATGTTTTATTTAACTCGCTCTGTCTACTTTCATACATGTATGTATGTATATCTGAGCGGAATTTTGTAATCGATATTTGATATCCAATCAAGCTGAAATTTTGCATTCTAACTCATTTCCGATGGCAAACAATAATTTGGAACCGTCGACCTGATGGAGCTGGAAAGTGACGATAGGAACTCCAGAATAAAACAACACCGCATCGAGTTTGGGCTCATTTGATTAGTATTTACAAGTACTTTCATCCTACATAGGATCTGATTCACTACATAAAAATGTGTTTTTTAGAAAACTATTTTTCAACATCAAATTTTTTTTTTCTTGGGTTATAAATACAATATCATGACAAGTATACATCACTACGACTGAATAAACTAAATTGTCAATCTAAATTGCATCCATCGTCATTCCCCCGCTAAAACCGGTTAATCTGTAAGTCTACTTGCACACTTTCGTCGAAGACAGAGACACCTCAAAAATAATTAAGAACAAAACGAACGAAGCCGCAGTATTTTTGACGTATCTATCTACATTACCAAAATTTTAATAAACCACTACTAAATCCAGCCGATTTTTTTTATTTTCAATAATTAGCGCGCCAGGGGTTCCATATGATATAATAATAGAAATAAGCAGTTATTTTGTAGATCATATCCTGATAGCCCTTGTTTATTTTTCTGTATCAAAACATTTTTGTGCTCATAAATTTTTTAATAAAAAAAAGATTAGCAACAACGTAAAAAACGCTTTATAGGTTTAACTGGTTATAGCGAAAGCGTTTTTATACCGAAACCGATCACGTAAAATATTGTATTGCTCGTCGTTCGACGGTAGTGTAGACACGACGGCAGAGTAGCAATGTGTGGGTAGTAAGCAAACAAGCCCGAGCCGGAGACGATCCGTCTAACGGAACGTCTCATTGCTTTCAATGGATTGTGGAAATTAGATTTGCCGTGAGCGCCATCTAGGCTGTTACAAATACCGCGGTTTTTGCTATCGGAGACTTGTGTGTCAGCTGTTCATCACAGTAGCCAAGTATGGAACAGAGGCATATAAATTATGTTATGCTTCGATTGTGAACGTAGGTTCTCTCTCTAGTCGTGTACTGGCAGAGTGGTTGTGGTGTCGCGATGAATTTTATACGTCTTTGGTAATAGTTGCAATGGTAATTCGTATCCCAAGATCTCGGTTCAAGGCATTACTTGAACACCGCATAACAAAACATCCTGTGGCAGATTTAATAGCATCTGTCCATCGAGTTGCTGATCTTCCACGTGACCGTCATCCTTCTATGGTCCTGGATCGCTACACGCTCTACAGAGTTGGTGTTGCGGATGATGTGTCCAAAATACGCATTACTATTACAATACACATTAGGTACGTACGACTATAACTATTGTTCTAAGCGTTAGTATTCTAAGCCCTAAATGGCTGAAGAAAATGTAGATAAATAAATAACTATTATAAATGATCACAGTCGCTATCAGACATTTCCAGGGCCAGAGGAGTCACCAAATTTAAATTTCGAATGTGCAGCCGAAGATTCATTTTATCGTCAAGCTACACCCGGCCAGTACTTCCACCGTAAATAACAATAACAAACATATTCCTGTTCACACACATATCGTATTTCAACAGACTTGTCACAAAAACAATTTGAATCGATGCAATTTTATTCATTACACCTCATTCACAAGTCATTCAACGCAGATAAAAAATACAGACTATAACAATTATAATGACACACGCCGCGCGGCGTGTTCTTGCTGTCGTGTCGTGTCGTGACGGAGCGATGACGGTGACCTCGATGGTTCTTCCCAATACAAACATAACTGTGAATATGTGTAGATAAGTACTCTGTGATATTAACGGCCGCGATCTAATCCTATCATCTATGTAGTTATATTATTGGGAACGACGTTGAGTACGTTTTTTCTTAACTTTAAGGTACTTACGTATAGATTACTCTTTTACGTTATACACTACAGATAAGCACGCCCAGTTTAGTAAACAAGCATAGCCTAAATCAGTAAACTTAGAAGCATGAAACAAGTATTCTTTATACAGTGTGCGGTGGTCCCCCTATAAGAAATTATTTTTAAAACTCATGCCCTATGTAGGTAGCCCTTTTGAGTTTTCAAAAGGAGAGTGAATAAGAGAAAGGAGAATGAATAGGCTCTTTATAAGTTAGCGCGCACAACATCATAGACTACATCGCCACTTACCATCAGGTGGGATAGTAGTCAAGCACTGACTACTTATATTATGTATAAAAAAAAAGATCAAATGGGTGTTAAAATTTGTATGATTAAAAAAAAATATATTTTCGAAAACAGTTGCCGACATCAGTTCGTAATATACAAATATATATGTAGTCATATATTTCTAGAACATGCCAGTTACAATCGCGCCTCAAATTGCAAGCTCGAAAATCGGACACTATCGATTGTTTATTATATTCCCACACACCGCGAGTACGAATAACTGCATTAGCTCGATAACAGAATGATTCTTATCTCGAGTGCATGCTTATCTCCATCTAATAACGTTATCACAGCCTCCGACGTGCGATAAATACCTACCTACTAGCTTCGTATGAAAACTGCCGAAGATAAAATATTTCGGTAACTTTGCGATATTTTATAAGCTATAAAATAGGAAAACTCAAAACCGGTAATAAATAAAAAGAACAAAATTTAAATAGGAAACGATACGATAAAAAATCGTTTTTTACAATTTACGCATGCTACAATGATTGCAACACTTCACAACGTCTCAAGACATGAGAATAACGAATAATAGAATGTGTGTATTTATAAATCTTGTGCTGTGACAGAACGACATGTTTAAAAACACTAAGCGAGCGAGCATTGTCTAAGAGTTTTGTCACGAAGTTAAACATAATGGACGCAAAGAATTCTAAACTGTCATGCGTATACAATACACTTCATTCCACAACGCAGTAGAACAAATAGGCACACAAAAAGAGTTTTTTTTTTACATAAAATAAGTCAGTGACTACTATCAGTTGACTACTATCCCACCTGATGATAAGCGGCGATGTAGTCTATGATGTTGTGCGCACTAACTTATAAGGAGCCTATTCACTCTCCTTTTGAAAACTCCCACGTTATAATCAGGAGGGAACATCGACGCAGGTAAGCTATTCCATTCCTTCGCAGTACGCATAAGGAACGACGACGTATAAAAAAAAAATTTTAACTTTTAATGAATCGATCACCTAGAATCTATCTAAAGGTAGATCTGAGCAATCAAAAAACTAAGAAGACGCAAAAATGTTGACATGTGTGTACGTCTGTATTATTAGTATCAGTGGAAAATAAAAAAAAAAAGATCTATTTTTAAACAATAAGCCAATCAAAGAATACAAATCTATCAAAAGAACTACGTATGCAAGTCGAATACTGATATTTCAATAGTCAACAGAAACCTCTACGCAATTGAAAACAGTGTCAATATTTTAGTCAATACATGCTTTCATCACAGCATATAAAGAAACAGAATCGTGCACCCATCGCTTCTCAGCCAAACCGAACATCTATAATAAATTACTGTCATTCAGTCTGTCAGGTCGTTCATAAAGAACTTTCTACGCATTCAAACCACTATGTGGTCGGCAGACGCAGCCTGATAATTGTGCTTTCATAACTTATCTGCTTTTACTGTATGGGATGATTTTATTTCATTGTTGTCTATGCTGTGGTACATAAATTTAAATATAGTAGCACATTACCGAACCTACGTTTATTTATATTGCTTCTCCAGTTATACTTAACATATTGTATTATTAGCTCTATTCCTTTACGAAGTTACTCTGTGACGCGATTGCGAGTAAAATATTAAGATAAAATATTCATCAGAATCATGGCTGGAAATAAAGCCTAGATCCAGGGTCCTATAACGTCACACACCTTTTTCTTTCTTAAAACTTTTTTTATTTAAATGGAATTAATGTTAAAAGCATTGTCAGCTTATACATTTTTGCGCCGTTGGAAAACAAAGAATGTGATCACAAAAATAAAAATGTAGGCTTAAGTACAGAATGTTATCTATATATTCGTAATTATTACTCACTTCCAAATTCTTTATTCAAAATCCAAATCTCTTTGATTCAAAAATGTGATTCACTACTATCAAACATTTGTTAGGAGTTAGTATCATTTAAGATTTCTATTTTGGTGTTTCTGAAGGCCATCAAGAAACTAATTTCAGTGTTTGTTTTTGCTGCGCTAACATGCTCTATAAAAATTAATAACATTCTATTTTTAATTTAATTAACATATATTCTTTGCAGAAGTAAAGGCCGTTAATAAAAACAAAAGACTTAATCAAGGTCATTTCCTTAAAATGCTTTAAAGATAATCATTTCTTGAATTATTCAAATACGACAAAAGGTTTACGCTTTATGGCCAGTCATATAACTTAAAGAACTGACCATAAATGAAGTAACGAAGATAAATCGACGGGCAGTTTGCAAACTTCAGGTCATACACAATGGCCTAATTAAGGACCAGTGAGGCCAATTTTCAATTCCTTTGACGGTGGAGTGTATGACATATATTATCTTGTTCGTACGAAACTTGTTATTGGAGGATTTAAAATTGAGCTACTTAAAACTACAGGTACTGGTATAAGTGTTAAATTTAAAACCAAACTCTTTTCAGGGTTACTTTCTTTATATAACTTAAAATTTTGATCATTAATATCATAAAAGTTAATTATCTACTCAAAAGCCTAAACTTCAGTCTCTATGATTGTCAAGGTGCTCCTCCACAGACTATATCTTTACTTAAACTGAACCGTAACTAAGCACTAACTTAAAAAAAAAGCTACAATATTCCCCGAATTGAAAGAAAAAAAGAAAGAAAGATTTAAATCAAAGACAATCGCAACCCGTGTTGCAGGTATCATTGACATATACGAGACAGCAATATCCATTACCCGAATACAAATACCTATTAACGCATGAAATTTCTGCCCTAACAATAAATCTTATTCAGGATCGTTTTCCAATCATTACAATATGGACTAATAACTACTAAATCTTATATATATACTATGAGTACATTATTATTTGTAGATCGGGCAAGGGACTCAGATCCCAAAGGCCACTACGACCAAATTTGATCTATTGTAGCCGTATGGGTACATGGGCGGACAATAAATTTGTAGGACTCTGGGCTAACATTTCTTGGAGGTCTATCTAATTAAACAAACTATCATTCATCGATCTATAGGCAGTCGAGTCGTAATTACCGACTTTTTTTTTAATTGCCTCTATTTTCGATGATCTTGTACAAACGCTGGTGATCATTTATTTTTAGTGGGCTCAGGCTGGAGCCTCAAAAGAACTTATATAGAACTCTCCGTGTATGAATATACTTTACTAGGTATAGAACAAAATGCACGAAAATTTTCATAATCCAAACATTTAAAACCGTATAGTTTAATTATAAATACACAAATGTACGGTTTTTTTTGTACACACGTAGTTTAGTAATCCAATTAATTCATTCATATGTTAATAATAAATAAAGTTTCAGTTAATGTTATACGCAATTCTGTTGTAATGTAATTTCAATACTCATATAAGAACAATAAAGAAGTAACCAAATATAATGTAATGACAGGCAATCTCCCGACCGCTGATGCTAATGACTCCGAGAGAACAGTAAAAACTTAATGAGTAATTACTTTTGAAGCCGTTTCCTTTTGTAATTAAAGTAATAGTATGTCGTAAATTCCTTCACATTGCAACTTTGGTGATCTGCGAAAAGTTTCATGTGAATTTTGCGTACTTTATAGAACAGATTTTTTTCTGGATGCTCCAGCTAAAGCACTTTCAAAGAAATGAGACGCTGTAGCCATAAAACTAACAGAACTTGACACGACCCTACACGATAACATCGCGTAACAATGACTTGAGGAAAAAACAAATTTACATTTTAAAAATGTAGGGCAGCATTATGGTGCAAAGATATCGTATCACGTTCAATACTTGAGGTAAAATGAGTTCAAAAACCCGCTTATCTTTTCCGGTGTGGATAGAAACCTCATTATTGAGCAAAGCGCCATTATTAGGAAAATTAAATATAATGACTGGTTTAAATATAACGATCCGCCTTTTATTACCTCGCCTACGTTCGTGTTGGGCGGTAATCATAGTAGGCCGATCCCTAAAGGCAGCAATATCATAATTAAATACAGTAAAAAAGGCAAATTATGTCATAGCGTTATTTATTTGTCAACTTTGAGCCCGATATAGAATCAGATGACGAAATAACATTGTCTAATTTTGGAGCAACAATAACTATGACTGGTATTAAAGAACATTTAACATACAATGTGCTACGTTATAAATAGAATAAGTAAGTACATATGTACTCATACTGATCTAAATCTTAGTGACGCTTAAATAAGTAATGAACATTTCAAGTTTTTAATGGTTTTTTCGTTTTTTTCATTTTCAATATTGTTTAAACAAATATTAACATTTCTTCACGTTTTGAAGTTTGAATCGTCCTTACTTTTATTCCTACCTTTACTAGGTTCAGTTTGTCTGAAGGAATCACTAACTTAGAACCAGAAAATCAATCTTACCTAAAACCTTCTTA
>DWPA01007112.1:0-10539 GCA_018251375.1 Calpodes ethlius | reverse complement strand
ACTAAAAATCGGTAATGTATCAAAGTAACCTAACCTAACATAATTTTTTTGGTGTTTTTTGGTAAGAAAGCTTGGGATGTTGATGTATTTTGGTGATCATTATAATTAGTCTCTAAAATGCTTATAATCTAACAGCTAAAAACCTTGACATATTAATCTTGCATCAGTTCTTTAAAAAAAACATTTGATCCATTTCATGAATTATTGCAATATCTCTTTAATAATTCAAACACACGCCCGAGAGATAAGATACATTGTAACAATGCAAAAGATTTACACAAAATATCTTCAAGCAAATTACGTACACCAACAAAACACCAAAGAACTCCGCTGGCCGGTAACTAAATCACGAGATAAGATTTGCGTCTGCAATAAAAATGAATCTAAGATTTCGCAACTCGTGAGCTGTCATGATGGCCGAGATAATTCCATAATCAGATGGAACAGAACGTAGACTGCATAGCCCTAGTCTGCCAAGACTGTGTACATACAAATACGGGTGAAGGTAGACAGATAAGGATTATTCAGTAGGTACGTGCACTTGCTAGGTTCATGAGCCTTGAGGACCCTTGAATGTACAGTTATGTTGCAAATACGGCGTAGCAAAAAGCGTTAATAGTCACGTCTTTACGCACATGAAACAAATGTATATAGCTTTCTCTTTTTAACGGTGATTAGGATATTAATAATAATACCAATGAAGTTGGACAGATCGTCAATTACGCTTCAAAATATACACATATAATGCTTACACGGTTACTTTCTTAATATGACATTGGCCTACAGTGAAGCATTAAAAATGTATACGTTTGTAATATCGTGACACGCATCATTAGAACTCATAATTGTCCCACTATTGGGCTCGGGTCTCCTCTCACGAGGTGAGTGGTATAGGCCATAGTTCAACACGCTGGCCAGGTGCGGATGGCAGACTTCACACACCTTCGAGAATATTATGCTGAATTATCGGGCGTGCAGGTTTCCTCACGATGTTTTCCTTTATCGAAGCAAATGATAATTAACTTGCAATATTCACATGACTTTTTGAAAATTAGAGATGCAGAATTCTAACTCTCGACCCGCGTTCGGGGAACCAACGTTCGAACCACTAAGCTATCACTACTGCTCAAACAAGTAGTGTTGAAATAATTTTGAAATAATTTTTCTATAATAATTATGATTGAGAAATAAATCGCTGTTAGCCTCGTAATTTACTTCGTTGTTAGAGTATAAACTGCAACTATTACATAACATGTAAGAGTTATATCGTAAATAAAACCAGGGCAAGTTTATTAGCAGCCTTAGAAGTAAATCTTCTATAGATATTAAAGCGTCGTTAAACCAGGCTTAGGCCACGACTTCACTGGACGTACTTTTGTCTGATATTATTCTATCGTTTTCCTCTTTATTTTTAACCGACTCCAAAAAATTAAGAGGTTCTCCGTTCTTTGGAACCTTATGTGTAGTCACTGACTACTCGAAAACGATTTGTTCGATTTGGATGATTCAAACGGTATTGTGTAAAGAATTGTTTCAAGTTGTTTGTATATAAATATAGTAAGGATCTGATAATTAATTCAGGAGATAAAGAGTCGAACTCCTCAGCGGATAGGAATAATTAAATCATGTTTAAAGATATTTATACCAAATGCAAACAAACCATAAAATTGTATCCCTTAAGATTACCAGCTTAACTTAAGCTTAACAGAATTACCTGAATTAACATATTTTTTAATTATTTTAACATTCATATTATCATTAATGTTCTGTTCTTGTAAATATACACTTGGATATCAAAAAAAATCATAAATGTGAACCTCAATAATAAAAAGGTAAATATTAATATTCTTGTAATGTGATAAATAACTGCCTAGTGCAAATATTGCCTTAGACTTGTTTTGTTTTTGCTCTCCATTTCATCATTTTTAATTGATTGATCTAAAGCTAAATGCCGATAAGCTATTATGAAGCTTATTCGTATGTAAGATCGTATCTAGATAATTTCACAGCAAGATCGAGAGATCCATAGATTAAGCTGTTGACTTTTCAATTAATGATTATAGATACCGGGATATTATATGGTTTAAAAAGTAGATATTCAGTATTGCTCAATCACCGACTTTTTGTAATATCGATCGATTTGTAATGTATTAAGGATTCCGTGTATTAAGGATAAAAAGAACACAAAGATGTGTGTTAAGTTTTTGCTTCAAAATATATTTATAGGTAACATAAATGTATTTTTATACCAACTGTACTGTATTATTTAATTCTATGACCAGCTAGTTATGAACAACCAATTATGATTTCTAGTAATAATAATATATTTTTTTACGTTAATCGAGCTATACTATAATTGTTTGTAGTTATTTATATATTTTTAATTATTGATATCAAAGTAAAACCCAATTGAATTTAATTATGGAAAAATAGAGACACATTATAATTATTTATTAGTAATATAAGTTTAATTATGCGTTCCCTTTGATGAATTTGTTATTGAGATTTCCGTGCAGCATATAAACAAAATATATCTTTCGAAACTCGTGCTTTAAAGACGACAAAAATCATTCAAAAAACACTTAACTTTAACCTATATTTGCGCTTTTTGATTAATATTTCGTTAAATCCATAAATGGTCTGATCGAATTCATAATATATTTGAAAAAACAATCTAAAAATAGTCCACTCTATGAGGTAAGGATGATAAAAAAATCTTCATATTGTACTAATTTGTTAGTATGATATGTATGAACGTATACTTATGCCAAATTACAACTTTTTAGTACTAGACGGATATGAAACTTGAGTTAACAAATACTTAATAAATAGTAATTATTCCTATATAATAGCGTTTAAACTAACTCAATTAACTAACCAAAGATTATTTAAACTCCATTCTTTCTTCAAAAAGGCGATTATCATTTATACATATTAAGAATCATATCAATGTAAGCTGGAGTAACAAGCTTGAAGAATTTCAGTTACAACATTGGCATCCGGTGAATGTATCGAGACCGAGCTGAGAACACCGAACGGGAAGTAAATTTGATGAAATATTTACGAAGACTGATTCAAATCCCAATAAATAATAATAGGAAGCCGCTCGGGATTTATTATCTGCTCAAATAGAATCACTATTGCCAACGCATAAACAAGCTGTTCGATAAATAAATTGTTATTTCGCCTACCATTGATTTGTTCAATCCATAACCCGCAATGTTTTACCAAGGGAAATTGACAATGGATTTGCATGATACATTCACTGTTCGAGTAACTCCATATATTATTTACAGTACAAAATATTGCTGGTCGATTGAAACTCGCGTTTCATCATTCGTATCCTTTGAAATTAATTCACGAGCTTTAAAATAAAAACACTGTTAAACACAGGCGATAGAAACTTGTTCGTTGCCAAAGTAACCTAATTTCGTAGACAGATCATTAACAAACCATTATACTAAAACTAACCTGAACAATTAAAAACACGATTTATCTTACTTGTGCTGTATACGTCTCGGCGGAAATTAAGGCGAAACTAACACGGAAGTCGTCGCAGAGAGCTATTACAGTAATAGGTGGGAGGAATTCATTTCACTTTCTTATAATATTCATTTGGTGTATTTTTCGGGTATACCGGTGAAAAAGAAGTTATGTTACGTAATTTACGAAGCTTGCTTATTACTCGGGCTTAGTTAAGTATTTCTTTTGGGAAAAACGCTTACAGACACACACATGTTTCCCAGTGTTGCAGGTGGCACATACACAAATTAAACATCACTAACACCCATTACACGAAAACAAATATTTTTCAGTCACATTAACGTCTGCCTCGGCCGGGAGTCGAACCCAATACCTCTTGACACAGGCAGGGTCACTACAAACGGTTTACGAGCTCGTTACTTACATACTTACTTAATGTTAATGAAACATTACGGCTATTATTATCGTCCTCATTTTGCGGTATCAAAGAAAGACCATTACGTTTTCTCATTATATATTGCTTTTCAAGCTATTCTCATGACAATAGTCCACGAATAAGTTGAAGGGTCATTTGATAGTAAATGGTCATTTACTTCCTTGAATACCAACAACACCAAAGACACCAGCAATGCATTACGTTCAAGAAACAAGAGAAAATAATGACATGCTCTTAGCCGTAACACGAACAGTCAATTGGCGGCAGACTTCTTGAGGACAACTAACCAGGCAAATTTTATAAATAATAAAGGCACCAAAAATAATATTAATAACTTAATATTAATAACTTATAACACACACATACCTAACACATTCATACCCCCGGAGTAGTATTTCCGTATCGCGGGTGACATGGACACCACAAATAACACGTCACTAACACCCATGACCCGAGAACAATATTTATCTGTCACATAAATACCTACCCCAACCGGGAATCGAACCTGGGACCCCTAGCTTCACAGGCAGGATCACTACCAACTAGGCTACGGGGCCGTCAAATAGTTATATCCTTATTCAACGATTTATTACCAAGCATAATCTAGTCGGTTTAATTGTATTTCTCTACACGTACTGTCTGTTCGTTACACAATCACAGTCTCAAGATCAACAAAATCAAAGATCAATTATATAAACCAAGTGCCCTCAAATCAGCTTCATATTGTTTACGGCTGACCAACCGGTCGTATGGCTATTATAATCTCTGACACAATATTTTCTACGCTCGACTAACAATGAGAGATAACTAGTTACTCCTGCCAAATGTGAGAGTAGTATTGCTTAATCAAGATCATGCGCTCAAATTAATCTTTATCTTATAACGCTTGGGTTGAATACCACCATAATAAGAAAGGATGAGATTAATATCGCTCAGTTTCAGCAAAAGCTCTGTGACCTCTTAATTGATGTTGTTCTATTAATGATTATGTAATTAATGAATGAAAATAATGATTGTGTTGCGTGATCGTTAATGATATTTATTAACAGATTAATGTGATCATTGAGAAATGTTTATATTAATAACTTATATTAGAAGTATAGGTTATTGAAATCTGCTTCTTTGCATGAATAATTAAATAAATTGACTGCATAATATTTGCACTCCATTAGTAGGGTTTAGTAGAATTTAATTTCCATAATTGTAACAAAATTACCTATATCTAGGTAGTTCAGCAGATAAATAATTTATTTTTAATGATCAATTCTCCAATAATTTTCTCAATAAAACCGGCGTTTTAATAGTTTTTGTTGTATGAATTTTTTTTTTGTGTCGTCATTAGTCTAATGATATCGTTTTAAATTATTTTGTGTAATTGATATAGGAAATATTACCTAAATCAACAAGATATACATAAATATATAATTCATCTATGGATAATAATAATATTGTATCCACTAAAAACTTAGCGAATCAGTCCTTATTTTTGATGCATATTTTGAAGATAAAAATAATTTCTGTAGTCTGTCTTAGGACCTATAATTATAAATGGTCTCGCGGAATTATTTTTAGTATTTTTTGTGAGGTACAGAGGCATATCAAATAGTCTCAGGTATAAAGCACATGTAAAAATATTCAAATATATTCTCAAAATTGCATTATTTCATATTTTGCGAATAGTTTGTTGCCCTCATTTTTTATGTCCTTATCCGTAGTAGCCAAATAAAGTATATTTACCCACACACATATAAAGTGTATTTGTTTCCACTTTAAAATATTAAAAACTTTTTAACACATAAAATATGTTATTTACAAACATTTAAGTGTTTCAACAAAATACTCACTAACCGAGTATATTAGTCAACTTTTCGTAAACCATTCGTTAAATATCACTACGTTTGAAATGGTAACAGATCTTTTCAATACAAACAGTCGAGATGAGTTCGTCCCATTTATTTGACAAATGAAACAACGGGTCAGAGAGCATTTGTAACCGATGATTGCGGAGAACAATCGCGGTTGAAACAACGGACGATTGTATGCCGTCTCCAATCTTACGTAATTTTGGATCTATTACTGATTGAGCCGACGTCAATTGTTTTCTGATGCTGTTGCAATGTTTACAATTGTCTTCTTGTAGGTAGACTTTTGATTAGTAAATATTGTTTAAATCGTGAGATTGATGTTGTTACGCGTAAGAGCGACTGTTATAGTATAGTAATAGTAAAGTCATTCTCATTACATTTTTCGATGAAAATAATCTCATTTAGATATTCTGTATCGATTGTGACTTCAAATCATTTGTTAATATTATAACATTTTCTTAAATATTTCTTTTAATTTGGTATTTTAGTACGTGTAAAATATTCGCTCGAGGATTTGTTCTGAATTCTGCTTAAACCACAAAGTTTTCGAAGTTTATTTGTAATTAAAATATACTTGCATATGTGATTTTATAATTATACCTAATACGTGTATGAGATCTCCACTATATTAAAAAGTTATGTGAATATACCATCGCTCTCTTTGTTCGTATGATAAATTCTGAAGCGTTACGTTCTCTAATTTTGCGAGGCGAATGCTGGAACATTTATGGATTATGCCGTAGAAAATAAAGCTACAAAATTACAGCCGAATTGTAGATCCAAATGCAATATTAGCGAGCCAAATGATCAGTTTCTGTTCTTCGTTTTTTACTACGAAAAGTATTTCACACGATCGGGTACAGACATTAGAAAGTGCATCCAACAAAAAGATTACAACAATTTAAATACCGTTATCATTCAAACCCCGTTTCCTATCTCATTACGAGTCAAATCTTCATGATTGTCGAAAATCGAGATAGGTAGACCACTTCATAGCCGAGGTGTAAAATACGGATTACGTTCTTGACGTGTAAATTATATCGTGGTAATTTGGCGTCGTCGCTCTGGGCAACTCAACACAGATAAAACTCGAATCATGATAATTTATACCGTACTGTTTTAATTCACGTTTGCACATTAAAACACGCGAACCATAACGATCCTATGTCTACAGTTCACACGCTAGCCTACGTGTGTTTGAAGTCAGTAGTTACAAAAAACAAAAAAAAAAGCTACAAATATATTTCGCTATTGTTCAGAATAATATTATCATTTCATGTTGTTCAAATTGTCTTTGTAGACCATATTTGCTTTTATTGCTTTAATATTATTTTGTTGTTTTTTGTTTTGTTTGTATGGACAACATAAATAACAACTCACTAATACCCACGACCCGAGAACAAATATTTATTTGTCACATAAATATCTGCCCGGCCGGGAATCTAACCCAGGACCACTAGGCAGGTTCACTACCAACTAGGCTACAGCGCCGTCAAGTTATCTTCAGTCTAATGAATAAAAACGCTTTACCATCTTGACTTTGGCATCAGCCAACAGTAACAGCCCATTCGAAAAAAAAAAGCAATTATTTATGCTTTTGGAACTGTATGAATATAATTTATAATTATTCTTCAAAGACATTCACTGTTCAATTGACGACGGAGTAAAAATAATTGAAATATGAGAATAATGTTTATAGCACTAGATATACAGATTTTTCGAAGCGAGGACTGTTACTAGCACCTATTGAATTCATTATTATTTGATTATAATAAGGACAAGCAAGAAAAAGAAAGGCCCTTCCACGTTTAATAATGATAATAACAATTGATGAAACTCATTTCTAATTCACGGATTTGCAAGTCAAAGATAGCCGCAATTGTAGACATCACGTTCAGCAATAAACGCTATCTAATTGAAGGTTTCATATTTGCTAATAGCTCCGATAGACTTGTTATTCTGACCACGAAGCTAACAATGCAGGCGCAGGAGTAGATAGGCCCGATATACGTACGCACTCGTCGGTTACGCTTCCCGAATGATAACTGTACGGCAGAGCGAAGCATGAGATACAATATTTTTTCCCGTATACTGTGGATACATCATTAAATCGCCTCGTTATGTTGCCTGCACTGACATATACAGTTCATTTCTGTTTTTCAATTTGAATGAAACCAATCGAATAGTGTTGCTAAAATGCATCGATAATTATATCGATTTGTCTCAGACTGGAAAATAGTATGCCTCAATTCTGGGAATATTTAAGTTTTAATTTATAAATGTTTTAAATCATAGTTGACTGCGTAACGTTTTACGTTTCACGTCATAGGTATCTACGAGTATAAAAATTTCGGCATATCATTAATGTGCCATATGACATGAAGTTCGTTGCAGTGATAAGGACGTAAAAAATCACTATCCTGTTCCTAACAAAATGGAATCCATTTAGTGGTATTGCGTGCAACCAAACCTAACGTGATATATCATATTTTTTTCCCATGCGCCATGAGAGTTCGTTAAATCGCCGCATTATGTTCATGGCGCTGTAACGGCGACCCTTCCGGCATCTTGTTTGTGTCCACTTATCAATTTCTCACAAATCGACGGTCACGACTTCACATGGATAGAATCTAAGTAAACGTGTAATATCACTCAGATTTGGTCTAGAAAAATGGATTGTCGTGCTTGGAAAACGGTTCGAGCGTCCGTTAGGGCATTCTCAGTACAAGCGTTATAAATTGTGGCCGCGTCCGCAATATGCTTACAAATATGTACTGAGCTGATATACTACTACAACTAAATAAGCCACAATTGAATGCCTTATTTACATGCGACGGGACAACTATCGGGTATTGGCTGCTCCCATAAATTGACACGATTTTATCAGCGCGTACGAAATGTAGCGGAACTAATTGACGACAATGGATCGCGGAACGAAGTGACGACCAAAGGGCACAGTTTCTATTAGGACTGGAAATGCGGAAAATTTAACGTTACTTGAGCGCATAGTCCAATTTTATAAGGTCAATTATAGTGAATTATATTTAAACGTCTTCTATGTCACTAGACACTATCAATCTGCGAACAAATTTGTTCGTACAAAATTTTACTAACATTTATACATGTGAGTGCCGTCTGCATTTTTATCCTCCGTTAGTTAGATCTTTTTGTAACAAACATCTATACGCGACGGAGTATCATCATCAACACGCCATCTATGATCGTTTGCTGACAATAAAAACCAAATCTGTTTTTATCGTTGGACAGCAATTCCTAATCCTCGTCGAAGGACTTTGGTCCAACCTACACCAAACCCTTTCTCTATTTACTTATACTATCTTTTCTTATACCAGTTGCCCTTCTAAGTTCTCAGCACACAGCTACCGTAACTTCCATAAGTATGTCCAAAGCACGCAAAATAGCCAGGCGTTAGTTTCTTGTTAAAAACTGGTTTAATGCGGTTTGGATCTAACAATAATAAATCATTATTTATGACGCCGCCGGCCTGAAATCGCGACATCCTCCACGAAACTCACCAAGCCGTCATTACTCACGTATTTATTGCGTTAGGTTGTTCCGTAAATGCTGCCTGCGAAACATCTTCGCGTCGTTTATGTTAATTTATTCGCATTTCAACGAGACGCCTGTAAAATACCATTATGCATTATCGTGTCGCATTTTTATGTTTCATGTAGGTACTGTGGTCGTGAATAATCTTTTTCTTTTTATTGGATTGTGTGTGTAAGTTATTATGGCGCTTTTTGTAATAGCCGCTAGGACTTTATTAAAGACTTTTTATCTTCATAAAATAAAGATTTCTGCTCATGGTATTGTTGGTATGGTATTGTATGTAATGCAAATAATATATCCTTTTGTTTTTATCTTTTGTTCTAAATTCGAAACTTTTTGGTGGCCTTCGTGTCTAGCACATATTATATTCCCACACAAGTTCATATGACGCGTGCCCAAATTGCGTTATTATGTAAAAATATTGGACGCACGTAACGTACTAACATTTAACCTGAATACAAAATGGCTGCGAGTACGAAATCATCTGAATGTCCAGAATGACGGATATCTTTCCTGGTCATTTGATCTTTATCTATAACCGTACGAGTACATTGATACAGTAAACGAAATACAGAGTTGGTAAACACACGTACACACATACAGAGACAAAGAGACGTATTTAGTAATATATAAATAGTTGGTAAAGAAATTCCAAATGTTATTCATTAAATTTATCTTCTTTAGTCTACAATAATATATTTTAATCTAATATAATATATCAAAATGTCATTGGGATATTCAATTTCATTAAACATCTCTCTGAAGATTCAGTACTTGGTAAATATTTAACGTTTAATATACAATCTTTTTAATCTGACCTCAATGTGTAAATTGGTAGATTGTTGATTTTATATCGCACATAGATTTGCTCTTATACCATTTTACTTAAGAACGAAAATACAATTTTTAATATAACTCTAGTCAAGAAAAGTGATTGATTGGCGCACAACGCGAGGTAAAACCGCGAAAATTAATTATTCAGTCATCCAAAGAATGATATTGTTTGCCACAAGATTTGTAGCCATTTTTTTATAACTAGAAGTGTAAAAAATATTTGAATTAAAGAATAAACGTCTTCAGGTTTGTAATTTTTTTTTAACACAGACATAATGTCAAACCTCCTTTCGTGCAACTCAGTTTATAATACAAAAGTTAGCCGGTACAGAATGATTTAAGTATTATGCT
>DWPA01007111.1:0-10540 GCA_018251375.1 Calpodes ethlius | reverse complement strand
ACAATAAGTCAGTGCTTGACTACTATCCCACCTGATGGTAAGTGGCGATGTAGACTATGATGTTGTGCGCCCTAACTTATAAAGAGCCTATTCACTCTCCTCTTGAAAACTCACTTTACAAACTTTCTCTTGAAAACTTTTTACAGGCGCTGACTCTATTGTTTTACCATAAATATTATCATCGTATGATAAAATAATATATTATCACCGTCAACATGCGTCGACAATTTGCAGCGATGTAGACTTTAGTGGGCACGGATTTTTTCCAGATCTTGAATTGTTTGAATATATGTCTCTGAAATGTTTATGAGCTCAGAAATTGTTTATAAGTTTTAAAACTTTCTATCATAAAACCTCGACCTTCAAAATTGACGTTTTCTTTGGTTTATAGAGATAACAATATCGTATGTAGTTTTTCGCACCTCGATGTCGATTGAGACCTAAACCTGCGGGTGTTCTACGGGGAGCCGGACACACTGACCTACGATGCGAATCGGCTCATAAACAAGGCGCGGGACGATATCAAACATCGATGACGCGATGTAAACAAAAGCCGCTGGCGCTGCGACGGCGGCCGGGGCGGGCGGCGCATGCGCGGCGGGCGGGCGGCGCGGCAGGGCGGGCGGGCGGCGCAAGCGCAGGCGATGAGCGCGCCGTCAGTACGCGCGCGCCCTCGCCATGGCTCGGTGGCTGAAGGCCCTCGCGGCCGTGTTGCTCCTCGCCGCCGCCGCGACCGCGCGCAAATCGCCCCCCAAGCACGAGCCGCAAATCGAGGAGGTCACCGCCAAGCAGCTGGAGCGAGTGCTGGAAGACAAGGACTTCGTCGCGGTGTACTGGTGTAAGTGCCGGCACTCGGCCGCCGCCCGCCGAGCGGCGCGGCCGCGTCTGCGCTGCGCTGGCGTGCTGCCACCGACGGCCGGCGGCGGTCGTCCAAATGGGTTATCGCCGAGTTAATGATCTTCGGACGGGCCGGAGGAGCGTTCGGCTCGGTGGCGTGATATTTTCGATGCGAGGCTCGGCCGTCCCGGTTATGCAACCGCGCGGCGGAGACAATAAAACTCGAGCCGACCGCCGCGGCCGTCGGCGCCACCTAAAATGGCGGCGAGTCTCGTTTTCCACGGTTCCACCGATGCTGCCCCCGAGGTCGCCAGGCGCCTACGCCCGAGCTCGGCTAAAACTATTACAGTGTGTGCCGCATGTTCCGCTGAAATAGATTTCCATTACGTGCCATTGGCATCCCGATTATTTTTGTTTGCCGCCAACTATGAGATCTTATTCCGAACCCCGTCAAGTATCTGTCACCCTTCGAAAACGTGTGACGCGCGAGTGCTAGCGGTGAGCGAACTCGCGACGGCCATTCCTCGGATACCTATCGGCGGTGGCCGCGGCCGCAGCGATTGTCTTGTCTAATATTGACCGCTCGGTTGAATCGTTCAGCGCCAGACACATAAAGCGCGATAAATCACTGTCCGAGCTCGCCACTGACGGCCGTCACTAGGTAGGTGGTGTCTCGCTTGGCTTGGGGATTGGTTCGCGTTCTGCGGCATCCGACTGGCCGCCATGCGATGGTCGCTTGTTAAAATCAGCTGAAAACGCGGTGCCCACGTGCCTCTGGCTCCAGAAGTTACCCTTGAACAGCCGTACTCAATAACAAACAATAATAAACAAATCATTAAACGTTACAATATCAACACCAATATGGGGTAGTACACCATCTATACTTACCGATCGCTATATCAATGATGTTAACATCATTATTTTATTGAGGTTAATTAGCTGTTACTGAAGAACTATATTAGCATTCGAGGAACTGAACATAACTAGATTTAATTGTCACGAAGAGACGCTATTAAATCTAAATATAGAAGCACTTAGAGCAAAAAACAAAACTAGACAAATCCTCAACGTGACTCCGGTATGGCGATCGGCGGCCTATTACACTAATTGAAATGAGTTTGACATTAGGAAAGCTTTCAACGATTATTTTAGACCGGTAGTCTCATGGAAACTATGTAAACATTAATTAATGTACATTAATATAACGACCTTTCTCAAATAATGATCATTAAAACACAGAATATGTATATCTTCAGCTATCTGTAGTATGTGGGAACGTTTTGTGTTTTAAAAATAGTAAGTTGCTCAGTATAATATGTTACAGAAAAGACACAATTACGAAAATGCTTCGTACAAATGTTTCGCTTGGAAATCTTCCAAAATCATAGTTATCAATTTAGTTACTGGATTAATGAGAATCACGGCATTTTAAAGAATATCAAATGTATCAGTCTGTTGGGGCGAGATTAATTAAAAACAGATAGACGCCACGTTAAAGATCGGGGGCTTCAGATGCGGCAGGAATGTCAAATGGCTCATTGTAAGCTGTAAGTGGCTGTAACTATGTAATTTGTTCGATGGCATGGATCGCCCGCGCCCTCACGATTGTTTCTTTTCTGTTGTTTATTAACCATCGGTTGGCGGCCAAGAGTTCCATTGTAAAACTAATATTATGTACGTCTAATGGTTTTGTCAGCTTCCTATCTTTTCGTGGTAGGTACCTACTTTGTGATTTGGTTTTATTTTTAGACAAAAATCACCACCAAATTTCTTATTAACAATATTATTTTAGCAAAACTTTCTATCCTTGCAGAAGGTAAATTTGGTGCTGGCTACGTCATCTCATATGTAGTAGCTGTTCCTACTTGGTGACTAAGAATTCTTCCGCAGAAATATTGGTTCTCCAAAAGCTGTCCTTTCTTCCTCTCGCCTTCTTATTCTGGTCTGGTTGAATTGATATTAAATTATAAATTTAATTATTAAAGTTATTAAATGTACACAAACGTGTAATGTTTAAAGAATTATTCTCTAATTATTTTTTGCTAAATTCTGAATTGTACAAAATCTTTTTCACACGTTAACCTTCCATTTAACTTATTTAGGGGATGAAACCCCCGAAGAAAGTTCTAAGTTTCGAGACGTCACTCATCATTAGCGTTTTATTAACTAGACGAGGGGGCATAATCGTTGAGTACCTAAAGAAAACTTGCGACAAATATTATGTGCGATTTTGGTTTTATAAATACGCGTCAACAAACTCGTCAAAATTATGTTGTTGGTGTTATGTTTTTAAATTGGAGAAAAAATATTTTTAACGAAATCTAGTCAGCAAATAATTTAAACTTTAAAGGTATATTTTAATAAATACAACAATTGTATTGTATATTGAAATATGGTAACATAATTTCTTCACCAACATTCCGCATCTCTGCCAATAATCCCCTGGCCGATTATTGCTGTTGCCCAGGTTGCAGAGCTAGAGAACTTTGTTTTAAGCCTGCTTCTGGGCAGGTTCTAAGGTAAATAGTTGCAATTTCCATGAATATTCATGTAGCAGACTGAGAAAGAAGCAATTAACCATGGACATTTTCTTCGGATTGACTGTTGCTTTTGGTTTGATTATTGTTTGTATTGTATTATTGTATTGTTTGCAAATATTAGTGATTGTGTTAAATCCTTAGCCTTCGTAATGTTTATTCTTAGTTTACATACAAATATATTGTAGATAGAAGTTGAAGCACGAGGTGAAGCTCTAATCGTTCTGTGGACAAATCGTTCTGTAAATAACTTCACTGTTATGTGTCGTGCCGTGATAGAATTAAGGCACAAGTATGATTTAAGATTTATTACATGAAGTCGGTGAGACACGCACCATAAGCCCACAATTCGCAATTCATGCAATCTATCCTGCCTGCGAACTTATTATAAATCAATAGATACAAAGCTTGTGGTTAGCTTTTAACTATGATGAGCGTCAGTAATAGGTTACGCCAATCGAAAGTCATAGTTGAATTGGACATACATATTTAGATGAATCACCACTCAATGTTCGTGAGTTGAGACAGTCCGGAAATATGCTGCGTCTTCGAGACATTTAAATATATTTTGGCATGCAACATTAATTACTATATTATTAAGTAGGTACAGTAATTAGAAGCCCACCTACGTCTAGGTGAAATTTCGACACATCCATTTGTTTCTCGCACCTAAAACGTGTACATGCAGAGCACCCATTGTGTCTATCTAACTGTTTCCAAAATCAATAACCGCTTTGGCCCGCACGTATTGATATAGGGTCAAATAGTTTAGACTGAAGTCTGACCACATTGGGCAACTCTACCCGTGGACGAGTCATTGAGATCACACATCTTTTGGAAGGTCTACCTACTCGACAGTGAACACTGCCCCGCTTGTCACGTGGCCTTTAAGCTCGTTTTTCGTTTGTTAATATTAAAAAAATGACATGTCATGGGATATCTGGTTGGAACAACGTTTTTTTCACTATATACATATACTTTATACAATGTCATAAATTTAAAAAGATTTTGAGATTAGATATTTCTCGCCGCAACGCGAGACTGTACGACATATCTTACGTGTGTACTTCTAATCTCAATAAATTGTTGTATAATTATTACAGTAATCATTTATTATTATAAATAAAATAATTACGTTGAAAGTAATCTATTTAATACACTATCAAGGACTAATCTAAGACACTGTCATTGTCTGAGCGTATTTACTGGTACTTACGTCAACTCCATAACAGAAGTATTGTGAGGAGAGACGAGGAGAACCATTCCATGAAAGTGACAAGTTGAAAAATTCTTCAGTGGTAAAGAATAAATAAGAGTTCACCAAAAAAAAATGCTAGAGCAGTTAAGATGTATGATATGAATTTAATAGTTATATACAGAATGAAGAATACAATAATAATAGTATGGTAAATTCTCTTCCATTTGACATTTTCTATTTTAAATCAATACAAATGTATTACATTTTCTTTTACATAGTGCAGTATATCGCAAAACCTGTTAAAGTTCTCCGTTTCTAAAAAAGCTAAAACATTAAAACACTTAAGACCAAAATATTAAATTAAACCGAAAAAAAGGTATTATGGCGCAAATGTAATTTTTAATTCAGACAGAGAGATTTTTCATTTTTTCGTTACTATGCACAATGATAATGATCATTGGCATTGTTGATCAGAGGCATGTATATTGTGAATTTCTATTTAACAAGATTTCTGTTAGTTCACTCCCGCCAGCCTCGTGAAAGAACTTAATTCCAAATATATTACGAGTACAAATATTATTACTAGTAGGCTGTACCAATCATGTTCGATATAACGTCCATCTTGTTTAAATTATGTCTCATTTCTAAGTTCTACTCATTAAGACTTATTATCACATCGCTATTAAGGAGGTAAATTATTACATATTATTAGCCGTCGTGTATTAAACAATCATTTGACATTTCCTCTCCTCCATGACTAGACCTTTCCGAAATGGTGATTGGTTCAGGAATTCACGTGTATCATTGAGACGTGATAAAATAATTTTGAATTTGAAACAGATTACAAATCCTCACATGTGAGAGCTACTGACGTCCGCGGTCCGGCTCGCGTCACTCATCTCCTTCTGAATCACAATATAATACTGAAAATAAGTATGTACACGTAATCGGGGACGACGTTTACGCAATACAGTTATTTTAAAAGTCATTGTCCTCGAGCAATAATAATAATTACTTCATATAAATTTCGACGGATGTCAAATTGGATCCAAGTGAAACTCGAATTAGTGATGAACAGTAGATATATCAGCATACATCCTTCGTGTAATTCGCCGATTACATCTATCCATGAGATCCGAAGTGGTAATTACAGCTAGGTGTGGGGACTATTGGCCGTCTCTCCGATGATGATTATTGCACCATTATCTTAATTGTATTAAAAAAATATTAAAATAATTATTAGTAATTACTTCCTTCGAGTAAGGTATTAGATATTTTTAAATTATACCTAATAAAATCGACCATATTTAATTGCAGTTGATGGGTTGACTGATCGGTGGATGAGGTTAATAATGACTAAAGTATTTTCAATAATGTATCTATAAATTGAGTGTGTTAGTTATTGCGAATTGTATGTGAGTAATAAGTTAGTAATGTCTCCTCGCGCTGACATAGAAGATGCAGGTAGATTGAAACTATTGGAATTGGAACGTCAGGGCTAGATATTAAGAACGAGACATATTTAAAGTTTTAGCTGGAAATTATATTTGTCTGCTATTTGAAGTAAGATTGGGTTATTGTGAAGCACGTATCAAATAGTCAGAATTTGCTGTTTATACGCAAGTAAATCTGTTAAGTCGATGTCCTTAGTTATAAAAAATAATCCAACCTCGCTTTGCTCTTTACTAATCGTCCCCATATTTTTAAATGAAATACTAGCAATTCGATTTTATTTATTGATAACACAATATCGCAAACGATACTATCGAAACGGATGTATGATAATTGGACCGTATTTAGCAGAAACGTTCCAACCCACATTTTACCTAATTATCTCTAAATACTGACTTTTAATGATAAATTTCACTTTCTAACAACAACTTGGAGCGTTACTCTTAACGAATATTCTTGAACTTCAAAATTGATCTTCTGTCATATTAGGTATTGTGGTTTGGAATATTTTTGCTCAACACGATCCAAATTATTATTAATGATATTGTACTGTAGTTCTATAGGCTATCCACTGCTCGCCAGTTCGGCCCGGGCTACGCGCGTAGCACCCTACATGACGTAGACGTGTACATGTAGACATTCACAGACTTCACTGCGGGTCAGAGGATATCAATATCACTCAGTATCTTTGTATTTAATAAGTCTGACGTTAGGGACACTACAATGATTTGACATCATTTCAAATTAATAAATTTTGACATTAATAGACGCGTTATAATTAACGTATTTTTGTAGAGCACCGATCTCTGAAAACTGAAGAAGTTTAAAGGAATTGAATTTGTATCATCATCACTACTAATAACTGTCCCACTGCCGAGCTCAGGTCTTCTCTCACAATGTGAGGGGTACGATATACATGTACGATACGAGTAAGCGACAGGAAGGAGGAATGTATGTTCTCAATGTACGAAGTTCTCCGTCCTCTAAGATTGACCGATATTGCGACAAAACAAGCGATAGGTGATATCGATGGCTCTGACGTACACATAAATGAATAATGACGTGATATGCCTATGTATGTATTAGTTATTATTATTCTTCAGTTAATTCCCTGAATGTAATAGTAACCTGATAATGTACAATTATCACAATAACGTTACTATCTAGGTATTAAATAACCCCTGATGTTAAAGTATCATAAATAGTTTGAACTACGTGATAGATCATGGAAAAAATAAGAAATTAATCAATTTAAAGAGCCATAAATTGAAACTCACATGTTCAAGATTCGACCTGTGAATTATTATCTTAGCTATGTGCTACAAATCTAGTACTATTTGACATTAAATGTTTTATAAGGACGTTATGAGTAACTTTTAAATGTTCGTTTATTTAAAGTTTCTCTTTATCATAGACAGCAAACTTAATGTTTAACATTAAAGATTCATACGTAATTAAATATCCAATTCAATTAAAAAACACAACATGTCTTATATAAAATTCATCTATATTTTCTTACTAAGGAACCATATAACTATTAAGAATCCAGCCAAGGGTGTGTCGGGCCACGAACAAATACAATCAACGCCACTTTAGGTGTTAAAATTAAAGTTTTATTCTAGTACTTTCTTGTCGCGATAAATATGAATAGTGTATAGCCACGCCCACTTACAGCTTCCAAGTACTGGGGTCTGTGCGCCACGCTACTGCCGGACCGTCCTGATAAAACTATGAAGGTTACGTTTTGTCTATTAAACACTAAAGATCATGTCTGAATTTGTTTTAACCTTTTAATGAATGGAAGTATACATAGTTTTATTAGTAGACCACTACAGTTTTAGGGACAAAATATTAGACTAATTTAAAGGATTACTTTGAAGACAATACTCCTTCGATTTTATTTACATGTAGGAATAGCTAAAAGTAGAAGCAGAGTGTAAAACTCAGAGTAGTGAGTCTGGGTGGCAGCTGGGAGCCGGTAGAGGAGCAAGTGAAACACCATCGACTTAAAAATGGATGAAATTAAAAATGATGAGACAGTCATGGGGATTGCCAGTAGAACCATAGACAAATGTTACTTTAATTTATTAGACAGGCAAGGGGGCCATAAATCCATGATCAGCTCATGATACTAGTTTATATAAAAGTGGACGTCTGAAGAAAAAACCTTATTGGTAGTTTTTGTTGTTTCTTCTCCTGGGCCCACCGATGTACCCAGTCTTTGTAGAGGCAACGTTTTACTTTTAGGTAGTGTTTGTAAAATTGCAATAATATAGAAAGTCGTTAACATGTGAACAATTGAATCAAAAACGAATTATTTCATATAAAAGTAATCGTTGTACTAATTAATAACAAGCACAATAGCAGAAATACTTAATTAATTGGTGATTCATTAGTCATGTTCTTAACTGAGTACACAACGTAAACTGTGAAAGCATTAAATAAAAACCAACACATCGCATTGAGCCGTACGTGGAGACAGAGCGCGTGGGCCGCCTGCCGCCCGCCCGCGCCCCGCGCCCCGCGCCCGCCCCGCGCCCTCCTCACGCCCGCCCGGCCGCAGCACCATAGCCTCGTAAATCTCGTGCTCAAGAGCAACCTTTCGATTTGAAAGTTTACGAGTTTGTTTTCATCACCAGCCCAGCGAACTAAATGTCATTGCCAAACCGAACGTAGGTTCATAACGATGGACGGGTTACTGATTGAAAAACAAAGTCTCTAAAATTAGTACCTTTTCGTCGGCCGCGGCGGTTACGGCCAGTTAAGTGGGTAGATTGAATCTTTTATTATCCTCTTTCGATGGTTTTCATTGGGTCCTAAAATGTTTTATCAAGTTGTCGTACCTATGTTTGTTATAGATTGTACCCACGAGTAAAAGTATAAGCAAATCGAGCCACTAAAATAGATAACGTTGACGTCACAAACTTCTCAGAACATTATTTATTCTTTATTATTTTATTCAAATTAAATGTAGATGTAAGGGAATATAATATCTATAAAATAAATTTTCATAATGTCATAATCGTATCAAGTAACTGTCTGTTTCGAGTATCAATCGTGAAAGTTATATATTTAGTTTTGTGTAACGCTTTCCGGCCGCGATACACTTTTATTTTCTATTTTGGGTGAGATTCCAAACATTTCGATGCAGTGGCAACTTTATCCGCTCCGAGTATTTAGTGAAACGGTCATGGCACACTTTCCACCTGACTTGATACACGAGGTTTATTTACAACTTTGTTAACCCATTGCGGGTTTTAATGTTTGTCACGTTATAGCTCATATAATGAATGCTCTAATGCAACTATTTATGTACGTGGCCTAGAATAAATGATAAAACTTAAGTACCAGATTTATATTATTAGTAATGGAAATATTGGTGTAACAGAGGATAACATGGGACAGTTCGTAAATCATCTCTTCTGTAAATAACTCCAACCGAAATATATAGTTGCTTGCGTCGATTTAAATTACATTTTACACCTTTTTACTGGTTTGTTTAACATTTATTACTATTTATCTAGAGAAATCTTAGCTTTAGTTACGCTTAGTTTTATAAGTCGGGTCCTGTGATATTGTTTGTTCACTCGACTTTCCCGTGAAAATCAAATCACACGGAATAGCTTCGAAGTACACTGAAATGGTATAGTTATGCAATGGCGTTCTAAACTCGTACCTATTATTGTTCCCAAGCCAAAATATGGTTTACATCAAAGTGAGCGAGTCATATTGATGGTAACTTGTTTACCGATTTCTACTGCAAAATTATTTATAACTATTTGGTTTTTTTGTGGTTACAATCGGCAAACGAGCGACCGCGCAATGCGGTGGTGCGTGGTCTCTGCCACACAGGTTCACGTGTAACACCGGGGGCATCGTCGATGAGGTACTGACCGAGAAGACACCGATAGTCCGATTAAATATTGCCTAACGATATCGTCCTTAAATTCCAGATGCAAGAAGTTGTGTGACGTGCGACAAGGTCCTGGAAGAACTGGAGAAGATTGACGACGACACGGATACGTTTGGCGTCGATTTCGTCAAGATCAACGACAAGCGGCTCGCAAAGCAGTATGGCATCACGAAATTCCCCGCCCTCACGTACTTCCGTGAGAAGGAACCGATTATTTACGAAGGTAATATTCTCCTGTGTCATATAACGAGCATATATCAATGTTAAGCGCGTCATATGCGCACTCCTGTAGTACTTTATTAATTAAAAACTAGCTAAAACTAGCAATTGCACGGGAAAATTCACCATTGTTCTTAGTATACATATGTATACGAATAATATATTCTTAGTACTTAGCCTGTTAATGAATTTTGAAACAATATCATATCTGCTTCATAATCGAAATCATATCTTTTATGTCGATGTCTAATCGCATTTGGTCGATAAAATCAGCGGTGAAATAGAGGATGTTCAACGTATATTGGTGACAAAATTCATTTCGCTTTATCTAGTCAAGTTAGACGAAAACAATTAGCATGTCTATCGGATCGCACAGCCAATGTT
>DWPA01007110.1:0-10540 GCA_018251375.1 Calpodes ethlius | reverse complement strand
GGATAATAAGACACATACTCTTTTTACGGTGAAAGTCAAGCATAATGGAGTTTAAAAGATAAAATACTGTTAATGTGAACTAATCCTTTGACATTATGAATTACGGTTGAATTTCGAGCACTGAGCAGGTCTCTTGTGTTTATTATTATATGACCTGCAATCATTGTTCAAAGAACATTACTATAAATAATAGATAATAATATTTTTTTTTTGTTGCCACAATTAAATTTGTATTTAAATGTCATAATTAATGAATATAATAATTAAGAATAAAGGTAATGTAATAATTAAATGGGCAATAAATATGTCAAATTATTCCTTATAATATAATATTCTGAATGCTAAAAATATAAAATGAATTTATATACCAACAAATTTAGAACAAGTATAGATAAATTTCTGTAAGACTTTTGTTATGTTATTTTTACAATAAACCATTTGATTTTATTTGAAACCCATATTAATACAGTCCAAGATCATGTAGTGACCCTTGCTTGCCAATCAAGGGGTGCTACATTGGATCCTTGACCAGATGAAAATAAATCATTTATGTGAAAAATAAATAATGTATGAGCATGTAAAATAAAAACAGAACAACATCCATATTAATGAATGTTATTTTAACAAACACAGATTTTTTTTAAATCAAAAATTTTATCATTATCAAATGAATATGGAATTTACATCTTCATACTCAACAAACTCTATTTATAGAGAGAAACTGTTCATAATTCATTATATTGAAGTTGAAAAGTTCTAAAAGCGTTATATTAACGAGTACAAAGATGAGATCATTTTTTGCAAGACAGTATGTATATTAATTATCAGAATGTATAGAATGATGGGATAGTGGGGGCTTTTAAAATATGTTATTGCTAATTAAACCACATAAAGTAGATAGGCAAGCAATTGTTGATTATGATAATTTTATTAATATGTATTCCTGAGCTTAGTCAGTCTGTAATCTGGGATGAGGGTAAACATAAAAAATAAAAGCATTTATGGACAAAAGTAGGTTCACACTGGAAGGCAAGCAATTTGTAGGCCAATGTATCTAATCAATTTGACATAAAACATAAAATTATGTTATTTCATGACAATCTATATTCAATTGCCATTCACATTCACAATACTATTTTACAGTATGTTACTGCAAACAATTTGAAGACAGAAAATGTTGAATGTTTTTGTATAATCCTATATGTCACTAGAACTTCAATAAATAAAAGATACATTCAAGTATTGCATAAAATTGTGATAAAATTAAATTATAAACACATTGTTGAAAAACGAGAGCTGAATTTAGATTATTTAAAATAAGTACACAAAAAAAGAAATGTGACAGTTTTTAAATATCACTTGGATGTTGTTATGTTGTTAGAAATTTATTAATTTTTTAAGCGAAATATTCGGCCTTTATTTTGTCGCCCTAACATAGTGAAATGTATACCATCGATAAAGATTTAAAGTTTTAATTATATTAAAAGAATAAAAAAAAATTACACAATTCGGTGTACGATATTTAAAATCGAACATGTTTCGTAAATTCTGGTGTTGTTCAGTTTTGGAATACGCGTCACGCGTTACGCAGCTGCGTATTAGTTAGATATTGTTGATGTTCTCATTCTAAAAATACAATTAGAAGATACAATACAATAGGCTTTGAATACGTTAAAACTGCGCAACATGCTGATGAAGAGAAAAATAAAATTATGGAGAAAAAAGAATTATTGCTGCCTTATCTACCGCTTCTTATCCTAAGAGAAAAACGGACGTCTAATCAGTATTTATTGATAAATTTACAATTGAAGACGAGATATAAGTGTTTTAACACCTATTTTGTGTTTATGAAAAGTTGCACATTAGATTTTTATTTTATTAAATCTTCATAAACTCAAATCAGAGCAAAATGAACCCCTAGAATACAACGTGGAATGTGTAAAAGATAACTGTACACAATAACCATGTAACGGCAATTCGTATGCTTCAAATCGTATAACAAAAAAAGCCGTTCTGTAAAAGTTCAATTATATAATTATAGAACAGCGTGAAATAACTGTAAACTAAATCAAATACTTACTTTCAGTCGTGTAAGATTCCCATCTCGTGCAGCGTTGAAAATGTTTGAAACGGCTGTTTTGAAATCCATGATGGTTCTCTTTGAAATTTAAAACACAAAAAACCTTATTCTCACTTTTAAAACAACACTCTTTTCTCGAGAATAATCATTTGAAAACCCACTGATTCACGTATTAAATCAAAGCAACCAAAATACTTATTACAAAACACTCCGATTCCGAACACTCGTGCTAGCGAACAGCTGCAACGCGACAATTGGATTGGCGATAATCACACAACACAAAAGTCAGTCACAAATTTAGAATTTGACACAGAGTATCTATAAACACGCTATCAAACTTCAACAGAATATAAATCATGACTACAGAATGCCGCAATGTGTTTAATAACAGTCCAGTACTCTTCATTCATACACAAAATATTTATGTATAATGTATTCACAAATTTTCAGGCCAAATAAGTATTTTATGACAACAATATTACTTTTAATTTATATACATTTTTTTTAAACGCTTTTGGTGTTTTCCTACTATTCAAAGATTAACTATTAGAGAATGTTTAAGCATTAAATAAAAAAGTTTTTTAATACATTTGTACAATAAGAATAAGACATAAATTATAAATAAATACATTGTAGGAGAAATTATTTTAAAAATCACATTAATGACACAATAAATAAAATGAGAGATTCCAAAATTATTCTTCTTTCTTTCAAAAATACTATATAGGTTTGATATAGGTTCCAATTTAACAAATAATAATAAATGTAATTTATTTCTACCGAAGTACATTGATGTTTATTTGTTTTGAAAGATAAGGGACAATTTGGTTACCCACAGGAACAAACCAGCTGTATGAGGTGTAATACTTAAAGTAGTATCAAACCAATAATAATCCATACTAATATTTTAAATACGACATTATGTTTGTCTGTTGGTTCCTATTTCACTGCTGAACAGAGTGTCGTATGGTATATTTTTTGCATGTAGATAGTTAGGAGGACGGAGAATGTCATAGGCTACATTCTACCGTGAAAAACCATTTTATTGTTGTGAAGATCTAATAGAATTCAATCAAGTTAAAGAAAGTGTCAAACATAAACGCCTCCCCTGACACCTGATGAGAGAATTTTCTTGCTGTTCTTTTTACCATGCGGTCGAAACCGTGGATAACATCTAGATAATATCATTATCCTTTTTTTTCTAAAATTTCACAGACTAGATACAGATATTATAATTATATAATGATTGTTCTATTCAGTTTCAATAAGTTAATTTATCTATAATATTCAAGAGCATCACAACTTCGCAGTTCGCAACACTAGTTGGCGCCGCCGCCCGCTGGACAGCGATGAATGAACGAATGATGGATGAGTTAGATGACATGACAGCTAACAAAAATTGCGGCGTGGATTTATGATAAAAATCTGCTAAATTGAAATTGTTACATGTTCAATGTGGTGAAAATTTTAACAAAATTACTTTCCTGTATTCGTATTGTTGCTGTCGGTTACATTAAAAAGTTGTGTTTGCCAAGATAATGACTGATAATTCAAAAGTTTTTAGGCAAAGTTTATGCATATCATTGTCTGTAGAGCATAACCGAGGTTCGGCTGTGTTTAGTGTGTTATAGCGGCTGAGAGATTATTGGAAATGGTGTTGGAAGTGTTTTATTTAAACGGACATAAAGAAAACTTTATTTGATTGTATGTTTGAGGGCACTACATTTGTCGTGTCAATATGTATCCGACGCCGACGCGGCACCCGGGCGCCGCGGTAAGGGTTTGTGTTGTTTTTCTATCTCGCCAAGCCTGAATAAGTTTATCCTACTCCTTTACGATGATTACAAATGCTTCAAGCTTGTTGTAATTTACTTTGATATCTGACTATTTTATTGTCTTCGAGTTATTTTTCAGGGACCACAGCCAACGGCTGGGCCAATTAAGTTTACAATAGCGGATACTTTGGAGCGTATCAAGGAAGAATTCAACTTTTTACAAGCACAATACCACACGTAAGTAATCGCTTTTCATAATGTAGCTATTTAAACTTTTTAAATAATTAAAGCTTTTTATAATCCTGTACCATGTGGCCTTCAATCAAAATAGACATTTTTAGTCTGTCTTAATGTGTTATTTTGATAATTGAATTTAAATCTAAGTTAGGTTTTCTAGAATAATGTAAACATGTTATTATTTGTTACCAATAAAAGATCACTGTATTTCTTTGAACTGTAAATAAACTGTGATTATCAATGTCATTATCCAATTTATTACATGTAAATCCATTTTTAAAATGTTTTATTAAACTTGCAATGTTTGTCACATTTGTTTTTAAATATGCTTGGATCAAATGTTTCTAGCCTGATTATATCAAATACTTCCACTTATGTTATGAAGTTGAAATTTGAAACATTGATTTAGTTTCAATGACATTGCATATTTATGATAAATATGGGCAGGTATGACACTGAAGTTTGGTCGCAAAAGGGGGAACTCAGCAATGGTTAACAGCTTAGTTATTAAGTTTTTTGCAGTATAAAAGTGTGTTATTAGTGGCTTAAATTATTAATTTTTATTATTTCAGACTGAAATTAGAATGTGAGAAACTGGCCAGCGAGAAAACAGAAATGCAAAGGCATTATGTTATGGTAATGAAATATTTCTGAATTAAATTGTTATTGCATCTCGCTAGTGTTTGTTGACTAATTTTGAAATATTTTTCTTTCCAGTATTATGAAATGTCATATGGACTTAACGTTGAAATGCATAAACAGGTATGTTATGTTTGTATGTTTATGGTGTTTAAAAACATGCACAAGTAATCTTTATTTTACATATTTTTATAAAAATGAATTTAATATTAAGGATACATCAATATAGGAGTCTGACTTTTGCTATAATTGTAGTTTACAAAGTGAAGAGGTGCACAAACTAAAATTATTCAATTGTTTTTCGTAACTTTCTTATAAAAGAATTACTTAATCGATAGCTGAGCCAGAATCACTAATGTTGTATGATTCATCCAGTAATTTAAGTACAATTGTTTTTAAAATCAAATAGTTTCAAATTAAACTCTCTTTATCTATTAAAGACACTAGTTGTTGTCTATGACATAAAGTCATGAACCAACTTCCACTCAATATGTCGCATAATGCACTAAAACGTTTTTTATAAATTTTATTTAAAATTTAAATTGATTTATTCATAGCATATACAATTTTTTAAGGTTATCCAACTTCTCTCATTAATGGTCCACTACAGAGCTGGGTTCTCTTCTCATAATTAGGACTACTTCTAACCTAGAGTATATTCTATGATGATAGTCCATCAGAAGCTTCTATACAACCCGAAAGCCTCTTACTGCGGCTTATCCATTGCTACCTTACAATAACCAGGATCAACAGTTTTATGTGCTTTCCGGAGCATAGAGTAGTCGAGAAATTTTGCTATTAATGACCAGTCTTCGCACTGTCAATCATTGTTTAACTTGGTTAATCAGTTAGGTTTAACCTAGACAGGCTATAGTACACTACAAATGTACTATCCAATCCCATGTTATACCCTATATATTTTTTACCCTGCTAATATCTTATCCTATTGACATATAATTTTAGACAGATTTTATATTAAAGAAAAATTAAATGCACATAAAATTTGTTGCAGTTTATAAACATTGTTGTTATTTTTAATCAGTTTAAAAGTTCAATCAAGGGTTACCCTGATATAACATGGTATTTGCACAAATCTTCCCTTATCAGTAGTATGATACAGCATTCAAAAAAGTAATCACATTGATTGTTTCTCTATGCCATTTAACATATAACAAACTTTTTTTATCACAGACGGAGATAGCGAAAAGGCTTAGTGCTATCATAGGGCAAGTGTTGCCGTTTCTTGCACAAGAGCACCAACAGCAGGTGGCGTCTGCCGTCGAGAGAGCTAAGCAGGTCACTATGTCTGAACTTAATGCTATCATAGGGGTAAGTAGTTACACCACTTGACAAGGTTACAGTTCGGCTCTGGTACTTCCCTCTTCTTTTCTTTCTATACTCCTTTAAACTTTATTTTCTGGCTACCGTTAGACGCTACCTGAACATTTTTTATAGGACTGTTATTATGTTGCAATTAATGTTTTTGTTGGTCATTCAAAATAGAATAATTCATTCTATATCACCGCTTTGCATTAATGATCAACATATATAATTCTTCTTCGCCTATTTTACTTAATATTAGGTTTCTATATTTAGATAAATTTATGTTAATTATTCAGATTGTAAGCTTAGTGAACTTTTCATGATGAGTATGTGTAGGAGTAAATTATATATAATGTTATCAACATTTTATAGTCCCATTGCACTCTTTTCTTTGAAGGACAGAGTCCATAGTCTACATCGCTGACCAAGCGTGGGCTGGCAGGCACTGATTAGGTACCAGTGATAGATTTTCGTAACCTATATTGTCATATAATTATCTTAAAACTATATATTTGTTAGTAAAATACATATATTTTCATAACAAGTAGAGCTTCGTAGGTTAACTATAATTAATGATGAGTATGTTGATGTAATTCAGCATTGTTTTATTTAATGTTGTCCGCAGCAACAACAACAACAGGGCCTCCAGCAACTTCTTGTAAGTGTAGACAACATTTGTGCTTGGTTTATCATTTGTTGTTTTGTGATTAACACCATTCTATTATTTATTTTTTGTGTTGCGTATCTATTATAATTTTGTTGTTCGGACGGCCTGTTACATTCGCCGTTATCTGTTTGTGTGTTAACAATATATTTAATTCTTTTTTAATATAAATTTAAATATATTTATATAATTAAATAATGGAACTTTAGCGGAATAAACGGGATGAATAATAGATATATTTTTATATGAAGTCTTTGTTTTGTTTTAAAAGAAAATAATTAATTTATGGTATTTTGTAATTCTGTGAAATAAAAAAAAGGAAATACCCATGAAAAGAGAATGGAATGATATTAGCAGAATGTATCTTCCTTATAATATAATAAATATCTTAACCATTTGGGGTATATAAGAGATATCTTAATGTGGTGCGCGGTTTCTCTAATTATGAAATAAGTATCGTGATCGAAATTGTTACTGCTGATTTAGGTCTTATAAATCAGTCCATATTTTATTGATTTTCCTTGTTAATTGTCGCTATATTCATTTCCTATTTAATTATAGTTGACAAGTGTTATTAAAATTGTATACGATCGATTGAGATACAAGGACGTACAGTGCGACCTACTTAGTGGTATCGTTTATAAGCCAATAATGCATAGTAATAATTAAGAATGTTATTGCATTAACTAAATATTTTAAAACAAAATTCATAAGTCGAAATTTAAAATTATATTTGTTTTTATATTCATATATAACCAGTATTTACTTCTTGGTGTAATCTGAATAGGGTTTTCTGTATATTTCATGATAATAGGGAACTACATAGGTCACTATTAGGTTTGTTAGTACTGCCAAATACATGAGTGATACTGAATACCAGGTATACTGAATATTTCCGATTAAGTAATTATCACTCCCACACTCCAATCAAATTAGACATCCCTAACAGCCGTGACCCGAGAAAAAACATTTATCCGTCACATTAATGTCTGCCACGGCCGAGAATCGAACACGACACGGACCAGATTTTTGTGGCAGGATTATTATTAATATCAACAATAATATATCAACAAACAGAGAGGGTTGTTTGTTGATTAGTGTTTACACCTGGTGATAGTAAAATGAGGAAGATAATTAGGCAGATGAAAAATCCTACCAGTATGTATAATCGATTAGTACATGGTTAATTGATAAACGAGGTGTAAAGTGAGCATTGGGAGGTTATATTTATCCCAGGATAGATAAGTTCACTGACCTTTTGATTGCAACATGTATCAACATGCCAAGAAATAGGTATATTTATTGATAACCTCGTATCTTAAGATGATATCTATTCCTATCTTCATGCTTTTATCCTGTCAACTGAGACAAGCGTTTAATTCCCCATTCGTCTAATGAATTAGATTATTAAGCAATATGTATGTTTCTTAATCGTTGGAAATTAGACACAATTAAGTCATTAAAGACTGTTAAATACGTATATAACTCATCAATGTAATTGTCAAAATATATTGAGGAAACGGCGAAAGAATCTCTTTATATTTAGTAAAACAACATCAACATCTTATACTGATCGACGATGGTGATCAATCAAATTATCTTTTTGATACAGACATAGTATCATAGGTAAATCATAAATCATGCACACCGATAGATATTTATCTATAAATGGCACAACTTCGGTTCTATTATTCGGTTTATTTATCGTGAAGTAAGTTACTTATTAAACTTAGTGTTTCGATGAAGAAATTTGTAACAAAAACGAAATTCCTTACTGAGTCATTTGTTTCGTGTCGAATCTACCAGTGAGTTGAAATGCTCCATCTCATGGACGTGACGATATACCATTGAACTTTAGATAACTTTAACCACATTATTTATATTGTTTTATACAACTCTAGTGTCGTTAGAGGTTTTGTTTTTAATCCTAAATTAAATATTGTATTAAAAAAAATATATCATCATACTTAACTTGGAATATAACTTTAAAAATACTGAAATTTTTTGCGTTTATTTAATAATGACCCACTTTGAAATTCATATACAAAATTAATTTCTCTAATTGTTTTATACATTTCTCTATAATAGTATTTCTGAGAAATAGGACCGACACGAAATTTTGGTGAAATAACTTTCAATTACATTGTTGTCTTGGTAACTACTGGAGTTTTTAAAGTTAGCATACTTAGTAATAGGACCTCAACTTGAAAGCGAGTCCCAACATGTTTTACAATCATTTTGGGGACAATATTCAATGTATGTGATTGTTGTAAAAACAATTATTCTGCGTTCATAAATACCTACTGTATTTCTTGTCGTTAGTTGCCATCAATTAGCATTTGTTTATTTTTTTCTTATTTGCAGCTTGTTGAAATCTTTTACTTGAAGTATGTAGTGATGCTTTGGTTAAGTTATTTTACGTTGCGGAAAGTCCTTTATTTCACAAAACGAGTACCGATATGTTTGTTATTGAATATGTTTTGTAGTTTTAAAACTTATTAATGTTAGTACGTGTTAGAATCACACTTTGAATAACATGCTTTTTATTTGATGTGTGTTATATAACAATTGATAATTCACTTGGTTATTTTACGTTTTATTATGTATATGCGATTTGTGTGAAGAATTGTGTGGCAAAACTTTTGTTAAGGATTATAATCGTTTCGACGAGGCTAATTATTTCGATCGGTACAGAAGGTTATTTAAAAAAAATTTGCAACGAAAGAAATCTATTCACAAAATAAAAAATCCTTTCATAGCAAATTACAGAGAGTTATTTGCACGTTGTATATGAAGATAACACTCATCACAAATTGAAATGATATGAAGCTTAAATTCGTGTAATATTTGTGTCTAGTAAACTATTGGGAACTATATACTACAATTGCCAATAATATATATTACATAGTCAATAATTTATACTAGCAATTGGCAAGAAAATTGACGCTTTATTGTGCTTTTGGTGTAGATCCCAAAAAAATGTTTTTTTTTTTATTTTACTATGAATGTGATCTATATTTTCGTTTTTGAGAAATTGAATGAGGAATATGGTCCCGGTTTTATACAGGATGACACGATTTTCGAGGATGATTTAAGTGTCAGATAAAAATATTAGTAGCGATATTGCAGTTCCATATTAGTTATAGATTATATTTGGTACATACAATGTGCGTTATATATTAGATAGAACAAGATGTAAAGAAGAAACGGTATAATCCTTAATATTGTTTTTGGCCTTTCCAATTACGCATAATTTAAACAATAAGTTTACTAACAAAATGAGTGAGCACCGATTGTATTTGAACCGGTTAGCACATCCGTGATTGCACGTGGTTAAGCACTGCACTATCGTATACTGATATCATGGGCGTATAGATGAGGGGGGGGGGGCAGTTTCACCAGCTCCCCTTGGATTTTGTTTACCTTCCGATACATACTACTTACAGTAGTCCATATAAGTTAGTTTTAACATGCTTTACGTCTCCAAGTAAAATACAAAAAGAATACTTACTTGACTTCCCCCCAAAAAGTCTGATTTGTCCCCTCTCATCTGGCTAGAAGCTGGGTACGTCCATGGCAACTATATTCGTTTTCAAGCGTCAGGGTATTACCATGTGTGTATGGGCGAAACTCAGCGGAAGTGATAGACTATGGATTGAACTAGACATGTCAAGATAGCATGAAATATAATTAAGTTTTAATAAATGTCATTATGCCACTTTACATGGGAGTAAGTGTGCTTATTGACTAATTTTTTACTTGTGAAAAAAAATAAAAAAAAATCGAATATCTACCTCATTAACGCTTGCGATGTCTAGTACA
>DWPA01007109.1:0-10540 GCA_018251375.1 Calpodes ethlius | reverse complement strand
ACTGACGACCTGAAGAACACAAAGGGTATTCGTTGGATTTAGAAAGTTCAGGACCGGTCTGAGTGACGCAAATCAGGGGAGACATAGGTTTCTAGCAGTGTACCTTCAAAGGCTGATAGATAGATAGATATACTTCAAAGAATATGTTATTACTCTGTGTACTCGTTATGTCAATTTGTTATGAACTTAATTATACAGAAAGAAACTACATATTAAAAACACACTTTGATAAAATAGGTTGAACATTTGTGAAGATCCCATGATTTTTGAATACATTGATATTATTAATGTATGTGTATAGAGTGCACATGTTATTTGCTTTATAATGTTTCATTTTTCAGATAAGTATTCATCTTGAACAGGAGAAGGAGAATGACTAAAGAATTGTTAGTCAAGAATGAAAGGTTAATTAAATAAATAATAAGTCAACTTTTAAAGATCAAGTACCATTTCTATGTTATCTGAGTATAATATAATGAGCAAAGATTTGTAATAATTTTCATAACTACATAGGACTAAAGATACTTCATAAAAGTCTCGCAATAGTAAGGTGTACAGAGGTTAATAAAACAGAATGAAATGAGCAATCTAATTGCGAATTGAGCATCAACAGTTAACTTTATAATAGACCATTGAGTACTAATGAAATTGGAATGTTCCCTTCGGTGCCAATAAAGTAGGATAAGTGTGACTGTGGATTAAATTAGTGCGGGGCAATTGTAGATATTGATTGCGCAATTCCACAGCATGACCAAAGAGAAATCAAGGGTGGGGAAGGTAATCAAGGACGTCCTCACGAAGAACGACTAACACAAATTGTCGAAGACGCCAATTGGGACTAAATAGCGTTCTCCTGACAAAACTGTCGCAACTACTCCGAAGTGCTGTTTACCGAAGATCTCTACGGAATCATTCCTTCGAACAACTTTCGCTCTTTCACTGGAAAATTTCGTTGGAGTTCGGGAACAAATATCAAGAGCGGACGCGATTCATTATGCGTCTTTTACTGGGAAAAGTAATTCGAAGTTAGTCGACATTTGTTCGCTAGGTGGAGTCTCGAAGTTTCGCCTCATTTCGTCCGAACCGAACTCGAGTACAGACGATTCGAGTCGAATAGATGAAGTTGTCACGAATTATTCGTTACAGCCTAAATTTATTGAATAGATTCCATTCTATGGACCCGGGTTTGGATTGCAAATCTGTACTAATAAATTCAGCAGCGTTACCACTAGGTAACGCTTGTGTTGTTGGATCGAGTACTCCTTCTCGTGGTATTTTATAATCTATTATATTCCAGTTTTGAAGGTCCCGTAGCCTAGTTGGTATTGACTCTGCCTGCGAAGCGAGGAGTCATGAGTAGGACTCCCGGCCGGGGCAGATATTTATGTGACAGATAAATATTTGTTCTCGGATTATGGATGTCAGTGACGTGTTATTTGTGTTGTCCATGCCGCCCGCGACACAGGTTAATCCTACTGCGGGGTATGACTGTGTAAGCGTTTTAAAAGTTTACTATACTACTATGCAGTGATAGCTTAGTGGTTGGAACGTTGGTCTTCCTAACGTGGGGGCGTGAGTTCGAATCCTGCACGCATCTCTAACTTTCAAAAAGTTTATATATATATATATATATATATATAGAGAAAAGTATTATGAAATATGAGTTTTTGCGTTGTTTCTTATACATTCTGGATTTATTACGTCGTTGTTATACTTATTTTTTTTACTTGTATACTGAATCAATTTAGTAATCAGTTCGAAGAAAACTCAATACGGCTCCTTCAAATTGATTTCCCAAAAAAACATGTTGTAAAAACTGTTGTAATGTGTAAATATTTTTATTAGACTCAGTTCATCTAAGAATAGAAGTACAAAGTTATAAAGTACAGTTAGATGTTTGTACTTTAATAAAATATCGTTTATATGTATTACTTTAAATCTATGGACTACAGTAAGTAAAGACAAATTATCATTTTTACAGGAGTTAGCAAGCTTTATTTTCAAGTCCCGCGGTCTAATGGATTGAATCTAATGATGTCTGGATCATACGACCCTAAGGTTCTGCATTAAAGGTTGATAAAGGATTTATTTTTCGTCTTCATAAATTTTATAGGAATCGGGTCAACAAACTTATAGCTTCAACTTTTAATTAAAGTTTAAAATGAGAAAGCTTTGAGAACATTTTATATTTTAAAATGTTTCATAAAATACAATCTCCATAAAAAAAATGTAAAACTGGAATTTCGATTCAAAGTAAATCAGTCAACTTACTGTAGACTGAAATATTTTGAAGATTAAACTTAGATAAAAATGTTTATAAATTTAATTAAAAAATATATATATAAATGAATATTCCAATAAAATTGAAACAGTTTAAAAATTATAAGTAAATGACATATGATCATAGTCTAGCGTCTTGTATTAATCTTCCCTTGAGCGGCATGAACTCAAACGCTCCAAGCGAATTCGCTCTACGCTACAATTTTCGGGTTTAAGCGAACACAAATGATCGTCTTTACTAGCCCGTGAAATTGACATGCAAATTGTGATAATGTCAGTCGAATTTGTTTGCGGTATTAACATGACATTTAGAGCGAATAGCCTTCAGTTAGGTATCATTTTCTTGGCCAAGCCATAAGTATATGATCATCTACTTGCAGTCAGTGGTAGGATGACCGTCGCTATCTTAGCTTTTTGGCGTTTCTGTGGTTTGGAACGCAATTGGTGGTATAAGTCTTAGTTTTCATAGTTGCTCAGAGTTGGGTTGCCAACAATCTTTCTATCAGTACGTATTGGTACGTTGAAGTCGAGTATATATAGTTTTCTTAGTGGTGAAGGGAGACACGTATATACGAAAGGTCTTTGGCTATTTTGAAAATGACTGATTTAATATTGTTATTCACTACGCTGTCACACTGAGTATGGATTGACAAATTAACATTTTTACTCGATTCAATCAATTTGGAGTACCAAGTAATTTCCATTAACTTTCGTACCCTTTTCAAAAGCATCTAAACTCAAAAGCGAACAAACTCTTACGAATGAATACAAACAAAGTGAAGAAGCGAACGGTTCGGATCTCGTAATTCTAAAACCAACATCGTTCCGCCGAAAAACGATTTGAGATCCAAATTAAATGCAGGATAATCTAATTCTAAAAATGAGGAACGGCCACAGTTTATAAGCCTTTGAAATTGTGTCGGAAACAACACTGCTGAAACAATTTTAATACTCCGAAGCTAAAGCGTCGTAATCCGCGCCTTTGTACGTTACAATGTGCCGTTCGCGATAAAGAAAACACTTTGGTCCATCGGAATAAGTGTTGTTTTGGAACGTGGGAGCGTTATTGAAATGTCGCCTGAATCCAACAATCCGGCTTTTGCGAGCCATGCTCTGCTTATTTAATGTTTGACACTATCCAAATTGTTTAAGAATTTTGAATATTAAATCACCCGAAAGACTTTCAAATCGTTTAGATGTCCATTTGATGGTGTTGTCTGTTTTAATTATATTAAATCTGTAATTTTGCGTAACATTAGAGATAATATCGTTGCTTTGTGCATATCTATAAGGGTACCTACCATATGTACAGGGATGGTTTGGGTTGAAACTTTATTATTATTGATAAAGTTCGTAACCCAGGCCTAAACATTTTAGCTCAGTTTACACATTTAATTGCATGGTTCATATGCTACTGGTATAGTAATGGAAGTTGAATCTATTTTTTAATATCACAGTGAATGTGTTAAGGAATGTATTCTATTTCACAGAGTACTAATTTAAAATAGATTGATTATTAGGATTTATGTTCATAACAAGAAGTAAAATTCTAAAATAAATTCAACTACATTCAATAACTCCATAACAACATGTCCATTTCAGGAGTTTTTAAAAGATCAATGATTTAAGATCCACGGAGTCCTCTACTTCTCAAGATTTCGTGAAGCACGTAGATAATTTGAAATAATTATTTCAGGTTTAGACAGCTTAACAATGTATAAAGAAAATAAATATGAAATTGGTTGATAATAATACTTACATCAAGGATAATTAGCATGTTGTGAGTTAAATATCGTTATTGAACTTTAGGTTTGATGTTATTGGGTAAATATTAATATTAGAATATTTAAGTTTTTATACACGCTTCAATTTAATATCTTTTCTGATCTCTTCAATAAAATGCTGATAATACTCGAAACCTGCTGACCTGTTTTATTTTAATTGCTGACTCTTGACCAATTTCCATGAAAATCAACAGTGTAATTAAAATAGTATCGGATTCTACAGCATCAAGTAGGTAATTTAGTTAACGGAAAAAGGATGAATTGAAGTACAACAAATGAAAGGAGTCAGAAATGATTAAAAATTGCAGTCGTTACAAGTTTTAAATAAAATAATCCGAAGTAATAATGGCAATTAAAAACAAATGAATGAAGATGAAATTGCAATTTCTGCTTCATTGTACAAAGCCAGTGAATATAATGATAACTTTTCTCACTGTGACGAGGTAAGAGTACTTGCAAGTGGAAAAACAAATTATGAATACTAAGTTAATTTAAGAGTGGAAGAGAATAACAATGACGAAGAAATTACATTAGCAGTTATAGATAAAATAGAAAACGTAAAGTAATTTCGAAACTTTAATGCTTTAAATGGAACGTTATTTTACTAGGTATATAAGTAACTCAGAGTTTCCAGCTTCATTCGCGGTGGAAGAGATACGACCCCGGAAGGCCTTTTTACATGGCTGTGTAGCTTTTTATCTCCTTTTAACGCTGTCTTGGAGGTATTTCAGGAGATATATGAAATTGGTCTTCCTGGAAGAGGTTCTTGCGGTATTCTATAGTTTTATGGCCTCTCTTGGTTTAGTATTATAATTTTGCTGTGATAATAGTACAGAGATAAGAAAATGGGTGGAATAGTGCTTTTAAAGTGTAAAATTAAGAAATATGCTTTAGTTTTGTAAAATAAACTTTTTTAGTATACTTTTTTGATATACGAATATATTCCTTATTTTGTTTGATATGTCTCTCTTATCGTCTTTTTCGTTCAAAATACTTTATATACTTTCTATAATATAATCCTAAGTATCATATTTCGTATCAACATTATGATAATCGCCAATATCTTCTGATTGTTTAACCCCTGGGATAGAAGTATTAGTTCTCTAATCTCAGGATACAGAATTTATACCATCTGATCTATTTATACCTTATTCTCCATTTTTTTTTAATTTTTAATCATTATTATGAATCGAGTTTCGTATAAATGAGCGATACCTACCCTTTTTATCCATCATTAACAGTAAATCGATTCTAAAATGATTCGAAAATTATTGTTCTTTGGCCGACATTCAAAAACATGTTTTAATTAATGTAAGTCAAGATATCTTCTAGTCTGCTTGTTTCTGTGACTTCAGTATCAGATGGTAAGGTAAATTGCGATTCTAATTTCAAATAAAAGAGAACGGTGTATACGAGATGAGATACAATTATTATAATTGGATTCATAAGTATGAAAAACAAAAAATGGGGCTCTGACGAAAATTTTATTCGAAGTCTTTGTTATAAAATTTTGAGCGTATATTCTAAAATGTTATTATAATTGGATGATACAATTAATATCTTTGATAGGTAATATATAACTCAAGAATATTTTATGTAATGAGATCGTGATTTATATTATGGTTATTGTAATTTCAAACTGTTCAAGGACGATGGTGACCACTTACCAGATAGATGGCTTGTTCGGTTGTTTGTTGGTTATCTACGTAAATATATTAAGAAGTACAATAACAGAATATATAACTGTTAACTGTTTTTATACTTATGCCCTCGTAATTGACAAATTTTAATGCGTTCAGAGCCTACATTCTTTCTACATTGACGTCAGATGCATATTCAGTCATGCGGACATCATAAACAGTATAGTTATCGACCGTGCTTTGCTATTCACCAGCCAAAGAAAAATCATGCGCCTCACAGCATTTATGACTTTAACATATATAAAACATTTCTTGTAGAATTTTAATGACCTAACCATTTATACTTCTTGTATACCCATAGCAGGAATTTTGTTATTATAAAATCTTACGTTTATTACGTAAGTTTCCAACATTAATTTCCAATTACATGTTGGAAAAAAAAAACTACTGGGTAGCTTTTTTTTGTTTTAGATAAAGATTTGTATCGAGATTACAACTTGTAAGGGCGACTGCAATTGACCCGTCATTGAACTGTAAGTGAAATAAAAATAAAATTTGTATGTATTAAAAGTACATGAGTTTTATGACTGAATTCACAAATAAAGATTTTGGAATTCACCAGGGGATTTGACAAAGCCTCTTTGCATATTAAAAGGTTAACGTTGTCGAGACCGAACAGGTACTGAGCTCAGCACTGGGAAAAAAAATTGTAACACGACTTAAGAAAAGAAATATTCTATCTAGGATAGCAGAACGTGCTTGGGAAGAAAGCCAAGTGCGGCTGAAATAAATTAGTCAGGGCTTCGTACCTCGTTAGTTATGTCGTAACACAGATCAAATTTTTCCTTTAAAAAATGTATATATTGTTAGCAATCTTAAGGGGTAGTAGTCGGAAAAGTAGGGGTAATTCCTATATAAGTCGGATCGTAATGTCTAAGTGACACAGTTCTCTGATATCTTTGGGGTACGAAAGCTATGCTTGTCGTTATATTGGTCTGATCTGAATATTGTAAAGTACTTTTGGTTGCTTAAGCGTTTTGGATTGTTTCTAACGTAATTTGAGTTCTTGAGTGAATCAGGTTATATGTTAATAAAATTGTTCTTTTAATTAAAATATTACTTCGGACCCAAAAGTAGTATTTTTTAAAATAAAATACCACTTCTGAACCTAAAAATATACTTATTAACTTTATTGTAAGAACTACTTGTTTTAATACTACTACTTGTAATATAACTTGCTTATTTTTAGACTTATAGAAGATATGGATTCAAACTTATATCAGACCAGTCTTAATAATTCAGAAACGCTTATACCCTAACAGATATACACCCTAACTAGTATTTCTTATTTCGTACGAAGACTCTCACATAATGAAGATATCACAGAACGTGACGTGAAAGTGACTTTTAAAAAGGTCACTGAATCCCTAAACCATACCATTTAACGCGAGTCGCTTCACAATTCAGTGCATAATGAATCCTAACTTGCAATTTATTTTCTCTGCAATAAACTCATAATACTTTTATAACTTATAGAAGAAGGTGATAATTATGTTTTATATCTTTTATAACATTTTTTATTCACCATTTTTATGTTTTACAAATGTTTTTAGTTCTCTATATAAAATAGAATGATTGAGAAATTCGATGGTATTTAAATTTTTTTGAAGTTCTTTTTTCATGGATAGTTCCCACACCCCTAAAATCTATCGTCAAAAGTTTTTATCGTCAATTTTATAGTTTCGGAGTTTTAATAATATGCTGGTCTTTCACATTCTTATTGCTCATCAACCCGTAGGTAATGTCTACGTTGTTACGAATGTCAAAGAGAATAAATAAGAGAATGACCACTTAAGATCAAATGGTTCGTTTGCTTGTTCTTCTGCTATTTACATAAAAGTTAGCACTTTACCGAACGCAAACTTAGTCTATAAACATAAGACAGTTGGTGCAACTCGCTTACAAATTTGCTCCATGAAGAGTAATGTTTTGAAACTGTTTCGCTTCGACTGTTTCTTGAATAATTCGTCATGTTCCAAGTTTCTCCAAGTTGGGTATTGTCCTAAGCGCTCATAATTTACTAAGTAAAGTAGGAGTACAAGAACGTCTCAGTGCTGCGAACAAATTGTCATTTATGGTTCTGTCTGGTGTACTGCAGAGAATTGTTTTAGACCCCGGGTTAACTCGACGTTGGGTGATTGTTAACGTAGTATTAAGGATAACTTTAAATCGATAATTTAGATTGAACTTTCTTTAATTTCCAGCTATTATTGACGTCGTTCTTAATATTAAAAGATTTTAACTATTTTTATTCAACAAAAATACAATTTTACGTCTGCATATGTACAACTACTTGAAGTAATATTATGCACACAACCTTCTTTATATCTATTTACCTCATTAAATAAGTAATATAAAATTATAAATAACATCAATCACTTGTCTTGATACTGTTAATATATCGCAATGTTACGATGTTATTTCTTATTACAATATCTATTGATTTATCCAAAGATAATAATGTAAAACCGCTGTTATACTCAGTCAATAAGAACACATCGAAACTACGAACTTTTTGTTAATTCAAGGTTCACTTAACTGATCAGACAAGCGAGTACATTGGTATATGAAGGCTTTTACAAGATTCACAACATGTTAGAGGTATTATCACACATAAATATTTTTAGTTTATTCACATCTTCTTCGTCTCTTCTTTCACTAAAAAGTTTACAAATATGTTTTGCTTTCAGAAGTAAGTAATACGGTAAAGAAATTGCTTTGAGACATCAACACTCCATTAAAATACACACAGGACTGTGAGTAATATTACATTTTAAAGATAAGATATCTTGGTAAGTATTGTCTAACGATATAAAGATCCCGTCAAGAAAATTTGATGTAAAATGCGTCGCAAATCATCCAATTGTTCGATTCAGAAATTCGTTTGCAAAATATTAAGTTTTAAAGCGATATTTATTGTCACACTCAAGTGTGATTGATACTTGATGGCCAATTAAGTGGGTGTTGGGCAAAAAAACACGTATATTTATGAATATTTAATATTATGACGAAATTAAAAGGAAAACTATCACAGATTAATAAGGTTTTCAAGTTAACGAGTAATAATTAATCAACTTATTACCCCTTCAGTTACAGACCCTTCTATTACTATCAGACATGTGTCATAAGTCGTTTTCTTGAGATTACTAGGCGTTTTAATACAAAGGTACGACTTGTCTTGAGATTACTAGGCTTTTTAAAATAAAGATACATATTGTCTACGTCACGCAAGACGTGCACCACGTGTCGTAAAATTCCCCATAACTCGGGCATTTCGGTTTACTGCTCGATGTTAGGAATGGAACGCGTAAATTTTTGAAATCGTCACGTATTTGTTTTGTCGAGTTTACGGTCGGAAATTGGGGACCGTAGATGCGGTCGTATATTTTCATGGCGGAGAAGCGGTCATGGTTTTATTCTTATGTTTGTATGCTTTGGGGCGTATTTGTGTGAATATTGTCTTATGGCGGGGTAACCATCCATCGTATGTTGGAAAAACAAATGGTAATGTTCAGTTATCCAACCAAAAATAAAATACGTTTTTAAAACTACAAACTTCATTTTGTAGGTTTATTATGATGTCTATCTACCATGACAATATTTCAGTTAAAGATGTTTTATTCTAAGATAACATGTTTCTGATGAAATTCATTGTTAGTGGTTGTGTTAAAAACATTAAGCTGTAACTTAGTGATATCTGATACCTACTTGACGGCCATGATTTTTTTCAGATGTTTCGGCCATAAATGCGGTGATGATCTTGATATTGTTTTATGAATACATTAAAGCAACGGTAAAAAATAACCATCATGTCTAGTTGTTTTTTGTCGTCCATAACAAAAAAAAGACCCTAAATATTGAGGGATTTCGTTCTCAAATATTTCAGAAACATAAAGGAATTTTTTTCCTAAGGTTTTAATAATCACAAAAAATTCTTAACGTTACATTTAATTGTACATTCTGTTTTATAACGTTCTCTGAATAGCTGCGTAGATAAATTAGAATTTATTCCGTAGAAATTCTCGACCTTTGAAACAAAATCCAGCAAACTTTTTTAATAATGTTTTCAAAACGAAACAGTTAGCTACCTAAATACAGAAGAATTCGTATTTAAAATAAAAGTTTCTTTAGAAGGCAAATTGATTTCGGGCCAAGTTTGTGAGCTAACAAAAATGTCAAAGCAGTTTGTGAATCAGCGAAATCGTACGAAATGCTACGAAATAAATCACATTACAAAATTTAGTTTCAAATTTCACTAGCCATCCGGGCCTGTGCGAAGTTTGTTCAAAGAAATTTTGCATGTGAAGTTTTCCAAGTTTTAGTAACTTGATGTGAGTCGAGTTGAATCGCCTATAATGGTAGAAGCTTCGGTATTAAGCCGTCGTTTTAGTTGAGAAGGTTTTGTCTTGACTCTCAATTCTATTCTAAGTAATTCAGAAAGAGTTTAGTGAAGTTTTCTCTTAATAAACGGTAATATATCTAAGATAATATGTTAACTAACAAACTTAACTTTGTTTCGTTTTGGAGAACATGACCTTTAATTCATTTAGAGGTCAGTACCTTCTGGTACTTAAAGCAGTCAGATTGGACATTGGAATCGTATTGAAATGAAAGTACGTAACGTTCCTAAATTATTTTTTTGGTCAGATGCAAAATACATATTACATCAGTTTTTATACTTCGTGTTCCTACTTTACTTATTTAACGGTCATATTTATAAGGTACTTTAGGATATAGGTTATGAATAAATTGATAATTAAATTGTTGGCTTCTATC